>PVJL010004197.1:68216-136559 GCA_004026885.1 Lyroderma lyra
AAAAAAAAAAAAAAAAAAAAAAAAAAAAAAAAAAAAAAAAAAAAAAAAAAAAAAAAAAAAAAAAAAAAAAAAAAAAAAAAAAAAAAAAAAAAAAAAATCAAAATATTCCAAAAAACACAAAAGGAGGAAAGTCTCCCAACCTCATTCTATGAGGCTACCATTACCCTGATTCCAAAACCAGACAAAGATATTACCAAAAAAATAAAAATTATAGGCTGACTTTCCTGATAAACATATATGCAAAAATCCTCAATATTAGCAAACTGAATTTAGCAATACATTAAAATGTTAATGGGATTGATAACCAGATGCAAAGTTGGTTCAGAATCTGCAAATCAATTAATGTTATACAGCACATAAACAAAATAAATGATAAAAATCTACAAACATACCAATAGATGCAGAAAAAGCATCCATTTATGATGAAAACTCTAAGGAAAGTGGGAATAGAGGGAACATATCTCAACATAATAAAGGTCATATATGACAAACCCATAGCTAATATCATACTCAATGGGGAAGAGCTAAAAGCATTCTTTTTAAGATCAGCAACAAGATAAGGACACCCATTTCCACTACTTTTAATCAACACAAAACTGGTAGTTGTAGCCACACCAATCAGGAAAAATCAAGAAAAAAAGGCATCTAAATTGAAAAAGAAAAATTAAAACTCATTATTTGCCGATGACATGATACTACATAGAAAGAACTCTAAAATTCTACCAAAATATTATGAAAACTGATAACTGAATTTAGCAAAGTAGCAGGGAACAAAATTAATATGCAGAAATCAACTGTATTTTTGTATACCAATAAGAGAGAGAAGTTAAGAAAACAATCACATTTACAATTCCATTTAAAAAATAAAATAAAATACCTAGGAATAAATTTAACCAAAGAAATAAATAGCCTGTACTTTGAAAATTGGAAGAATTTCAATAAAGAAATTGAAGATGTAAATAAATGAACTATACAAGTTGTGATTTTTTTAAAAATACAGTGATGGTGAATCCTGCTGCTGAGTGCTATCCAAAAGAAAGGTGGGGGAGGGGATCTGCAATACAAGAAGCAATGCATCAAACCTTAGTAACAGTGTGTAACAAGTTTCAACTTGTTCAGTGCAGTCAGTCAGTTGTGAACTATGATTGAGAGGTGTGTTTTAAAGTGTGCTGTAAATAATGGATCACAAACAACATGATAACATAAAGTTCTATCAAGTAAAAATATTATGGTGTGTTCTCATTCACTGTATTCATCAGATGTGGCACCATGCAACTTCTGGCTCTTCTCCAAAGTCAAAATGACCATGAAGGTAAATGTTTTTAATCAATTCAGGACATCGAGGCAGTCACAAGAATGCAATTAAAGACACTCATGAAAGAGGGCTTTCAGAACTTCCTCAGAAAATGGCAAGAACAATGGAATAAGTGTGTTCAAATTGCAGAGGAGTATTAATGGCAATGTGTATTTTACTGTAATAAGTTTTTTGTTTACTTAAACATTCACAGTATTTTTAAAATCACACCTCATATACCATGCTTATGGATAGGAAGAATTAATACAGTTAAAATGTCCATACTACCCAAAGCAATCTATAGATTTAATGCACTCCCTATTAAAATACCAATGGCACTTTTTACGGAACTTGAACAAATCATTCTAAAGTATATATGGAACCACAAAATATCCCAAATAGCCACAGGAATCTTGAGAAAGAACGAAGTTCAAAGTATCACGTTACTTGATGTCAAACTATACTATAAGCCCATAGTAATCCAAATAGCATGGTACTGCCATTAAAGCTAACACATAGATCAATGTAATAGAATAGAGTGCCCAGAAATAAACTCACATTTATATGTCATTTAATCTGTGACAAAGGAGATAAGACTATACACTGGGATAAAGATACTCTTTTTAATAAATGATTTTGAGAAAACTAGACAGATACCCACACAAAAATAAAATGAAACTATGCCATTTTTTATACCATATATAAAAATAAATTCAAAAGGGATTAAAACTTAAATTTAAGACCTTAAACCAGAGGACAAGATGGCGACTGCAGAGGAGGTCCCTACAGCCTCTCCCAGAAAACACAATTGAACAGCCACCCAGGAGCCAAGAAAGAGGACAAAAAACAGCAGCTGAGACATCCACACATCGTGAGTAAACACCTAAGGGTTGGAGAGAAAGGGGAGAGCAGGAGAGAGGGGAGGGAACAAAGATAGATTGCAACAGGACCCGATCGGGGCTGGCTGCAGTGTGTAGGAGGGGAAAAGCCAAAAGGCAACAAGAAGAAAAGCCCTAGCAAAGAGGCAGAACAGTGGGAGTCCATTGGGGAGCTAGGCTAGGGAGCTGTAATTTGGAGCGGCGAGATGGGGACAGAGCTTGGGAGCCAGCCTCTGGAACTCTTGAGTGGTAGCAGGGCTGAGCGAGGACTCTGAACTGCAGAGATGACATCTTGGCGCTAGGCTCCTTTGGGACCCACAGCGCAGGCACACGTGGCTCCTGCATAGGGCTAAGTTTCCTGGTCCCGGTCCACGGCGGGGGCAAGCTGGCTGCCCCATGGGCAGCGCACAGCCCCTATACAGGGCTGCGGCTCCCATTCCAGGCCCACTGCAGAGGCGGGCTGCCTTCCTACCGCGGGGTCAGACCCACAGCTTCAGACTTGTGTGCACGCCTGCTCACGCACCCCTGGGTCATAAAAGCAATGTGAGCGCACAGAATCTGCCCCAACATTTGGCCACGGAAGCAGGCCCAGGAAGAAAGGGCCTGATAGCATTCACCCCACTCAGTAGGAACAGCCTTGGCCAGCATCACCCAGCTTTCCCAGCAGAGGGCAGAAGGTGGAGCTGCCCCAGTGTGCCTTTTGTTGGCCTCTCCCCTTTCCTACAACCTCCCCAACCAACTAACGAACTACAGGAAGCTAAGGGACCATGATAGATGTGCACCGCCTCCAAACATAGCAGGAGACCAGAAATAAGAAATAAACAACCGCTCTCTCTCCCAAAACTTGCCCCCCAGGTACCACCTCGGGTCTGCCCTACAGCAAGACACCACAAAAGTACCAATCTGGGCTCCTGGGCACTACTGAACACAACACCCTCATATCAAAGAGGAACAACCCAGCAGACAGGATGAATTACTTAAAAACTAAAACTCCTCAGAAAGAACAGGAAATTTATCAAGACAGCTTCTTAGACTTAGAAGTTTCTGAATTAAGTGACAAAGAATTTAAAGTAGCCATTCTAAAGGCTGTGAGAGAAATGAAAACATACTGGCAGAGCACCGTGGTTGAGATAAACAACATAAAAAAGGACGTGAATGACATAAAAAAAGGATCTCCATGAACAAAAGGAACAATTTAACAAAGAAATTCAAAACATAAGGAAGATTGAGATGGAAATGCGAGAGATAAATAATACAATAAAAGAAGTGAGAAACAAAATAACTGCCATAGGAAACAGGGTCAACCAGATGGACAAAACAATTAGTGATATCGAAGATTAGAACATGGAAACAGCTAAGAAAGAGGAAGAGAGGGAATATAAAAACAAAAGGATTGAAAGAACTCTACAAGAACTATCTGACTCCATGAGACAAAACAACATCAGGATAATTGGAATAGAAGGGGTAGAGCATTCTACACAGAGCATACTCAAACAAATAGTAGATGAGAATTTTCCAAACCTATGGAAAGTTCTGGAACCCCAAGTTCAAGAAGAAAACAGGTCCCCTAGATACCTGGAACCTAACAGATCTTCTCCAAGACACATGGTACTAAAGATGTCCAAAACTAAAGACAAAGAGATAATTCTCAAGGCAACCAGGGAAAAAAGAACTATAACCTTTAGAGGAAAACCCATCAGACTGGCATCAGATTTCTCAGCAGAAACTCTGCAAGCCAGGTGGGAGTGGAATCCAATATTCAAAAATTTAAAAGAGAGGAACTTACAGTCAAGAATAAATTATCCAGCAAACTTATCTTTCAGATATGAAAGTAGAATAAAGACCTTCTCAGACACACAGAAGCTGAGGGGATTTGCCAGCAGAAGGCCAGCACTCCAAGAAATACTGAAGGAGGCTCTTCAACCTGAAACAAAACATCAGCAGAAATGGAACAAAGTTGGGGCAACAAGAAAGAAACAAAAACAAACAAACAAACAAAAACAAACAAAGAAATAAGTAATGGCCACAGGAAATACTCACATATCGATCATCATTCTAAACGTTAATGGACTGAACTCACCAATAAAAAGACACAGAGTAGTAGACTGGATTAAAAAACAGAACCCACCCATATGCTGTCTCCAAGAAACACACCTCAGCCACAAGGACAAACACAGACTCAGAGTGAAAGGATGGGAAAAAATACTTCAAGCAAATGGTGACCAGAGAAAAGCAGGAGTTGCCATACTGATATCTAATGAAATAAACTTCAGGTTAAAAAAGATAGTAAAAGACAAGAATGGACATTACATAATGATAAAAGGCACAATGCAACAACAAGAAGAGTTGACACTAATTAATAGATATGCTCCCAACCAGGATCCACCAAAATATACAAAGAAACTACTAACAGATTTGAAAGGAGAAACTGATGAACACACAATCATTGTGGGAGACTTAAACACCCTGCTAACAGCCATGGACAGATCATCCAAACAGAACATAAATAAGGAAACATCAGCTCTAAATGACACATTACAGCAATTGGACATCATTGACATTTACAGGACACTTCATCCAGCAAAAAGAGACTATTCCTTCTTTTCTAGTGCACATGGAACATTCTCAAGGATAGATCACATGCTGGGACACAAAAGTAGCCTCAGCAAGTTAAAGAAGATCAAAATCATACCAAGTGTATTCTCAGACCACAGCGCTTTGAAATTGGAGATCAACTGTAAAAGGAAAGCAGAAAAAAACACATATACATGGAGATTAAACAACAGTTTATTAAAAAAGGACTGGATAAAAGAACAAATAAAAAATGAGATTTAAGAATATATAGAAACTAATGACAATGAAAATACAACATATCAGAATTATTGGGACACAGCAAAAGTGGTAATAAGAGGAAAATTTATATCACTACAGTCCTATCTTAAGCAACAAGAAAAACCACAAGTAAATATCTTAACATCCCATCTTAAAGAACTAGAAAAGGAAGAGCAGGCAAAACCCAAAGTCAGCAGAAGGAAAGAAACAATAAAAATTAAAGCAGAGTTAAATCAATTAGAGAACAGAAGGACAATAGAAAAAATTAATATTACGAACAGCGGGTTCTTTGAGAAAGTCAACAAAATTGACAAACCCCTGGCAAGACTAATCAAAGGACGAAAGGAAAGGACACAGATATTCAAAATTAGAAATGAAAGGGGAGAAATTACGACTGATACCACAGAAATACAAAGGATTATAAGAAAATATTATGAAGAACTTCATGCCACCTAGAAGAAATGGACAAGTTTCTAGAAACTTGTAGCTTACCCAGACTGAACCAAGAAGAACAGGATAATCTAAATAGACCAATCGATAGTGAAGAGATTAAAACAACTATCCATAATCTCCCTAAAAGCAAACGTCCTGGACCAAATGATTTCACCAATGACTTTAACCAAGCATTTAAAGAAGAATGAACACCTATCCTCCTCAGATTCTTCTAAAAAAATTGAAGAGGAAGCAGTACTTCATAACTCATTCTATGAGGCCAACATTACCCTAATATCAAAGCCTGGCAAAGACAACACAAAGAAAGAAAACTATAGACCAATATCTCTGATGAACACAGATGCAAAAATTCTAAACAAAATCTTAGCAAACAGAATACAACAATGCATCAAAAAGATCATACACCAAGATCAAGTGGGATTCATCCCAGGAACACAAGGATGGTTCAACATATGAAAATCAATCAATGTGATACACCACATAAACAAAATCAAAGATAAAGACCATATGGTCATTTCAATTGATGCAGGAAAAGCTTTTGACAAGATACAGCACCCATTTATGATCAAACCACTAAATAAAATAGGTATAGAAGAAGAGTATCTCAACATAATAAAGGCCATATATGACAAGCCCTCAGCTAACATCATACTGAATGGGGAAAAGCTGAAGCCTAGTCCCCTAAAATCAGGAACAAGACAGAGATGCTCCCTGTCACCACTGCTATTTAATATAGTACTGGAAGTTCTAGCCACAGCAATCAGGCAAGAGAAAGGAATCAAAGGTATCCAAATTGGGAAAGAAGAGGTCAAATTATCACTATTTGCGGATGACATGATCCTTTATATAAAAAGTTCCAAAGATTCCACCAGGAAACTATTAGAAACAATAAACGAATACAGTAAAGTCGCAGGATACAAAATCAATGTAAAAAAATCAACAGCATTCCTATATACAAACAACGAATCCACAGAAAAAGAAATGAGGAAGTCAATTCCCTTTGCTATCACAACAAAAAGAATGAAATACCTGGGAATTAACTTAACGAACAATGTGACAGACTTATACATGGAAAACTATAAGACACTTTTGAAAGAAATTGAAACAGACTTTAAGAGGTGGAAAAATATCCCCTGTTCATGGATAGGAAGACTTATTTAACATTGTTAAAATGGCCATTCTGCCCAAAGCAATCTACAGATTTAATGCAATACCCATCAAAATCCCACAATCATACTTTCGTGAAATAGATAACAGAATTAGTAAATTTATATGGAACCATAAAAGACCTTGAATTGCCAAAGCAATACTACACAAAAAGAATAAGGCTGGTGGCATTACATTCCTGGACTCAATTTATATTTCAAAGTATCAATAGTCAAAACAGCTTGGTACTGGCAGAAGAACAGAAATATAGACCAATGGAATAGAACTGAAAACCCAGAAATAAACCCACTAATATATGGACAAATAATTTTTGATAAAGGAGCAAAAAACATACAAGGGGAAAAGACAGTCTCTTTAGTAGGTGGTGCTGGGAAAACTGGAAAAACATAAGTAAAAGAATGAACCTGAGCTGTGAACTCTCTTCATATACAAAACTTAACTCAAAATGGATTAAAGACCTTTGTATTAGACCTGCAACAATAAACTGTATAGAAGAAAACATTGGTACTAAACTTACAGACCTAGGACCCAAGGAAAACTGCATGAACCTGACCTCAAAGGTAAGGGAAGTAAAAGCAAAAATAAATGAATGGGATTATATCAAACTAAAAAGCTTCTGCACAGCAAAAGAAACCATCAACAAGGCAAAGAGACAGCCAACTGAGTGGGAGAAAATATTTGCAAATAATGCATCAGATAAGGGTCTAATATCTAAAATATATAAAGAACTAACAAGACTTAACAATGAAAAAACAAGCATCCCAATTAAAAAGTGGATAGAACTAAACAGGCACTTCTCCCACAAAGAAATACAAATGGTCAGCAGACATATGAAAAAATGTTCATCCTCATTAGCTATCAGGGAAATGCAAATCAAAACCACAATAAGATACCACCTCACACCTGTTAGAATAGCTATTATCAACAAGACAAGGAAAACCAAGTGCTGGAGAGGATGTGGAGAAAAAGGAACTCTTGCACACTGCTGGTGGGAGTGCAAATTGGTACAACCACTATGGAGGACAGTGTGGAAGTTCCTCAGAAAATTGGGAATGGAGTTACCATTTGACCTAGCAATCCCCCTTCTGGGGATCTACCCAAAAACTTGAAAACCTTTGTCCGCAAAGACTTATGTACCCCAATTTTCATCACAGCACTGTTCACAGTGTCCAAAACATGGAAACAACCAAAGTGCCCTGTAACAGATAACTGGATAAAGAAGCTGTGGTACATATACACAATGGAATATTACTCAGCTATAAGAAAAGATGAAATACTGTCATTTGTGACAAAATGGGTAGACCTGGAGATCATCATGCTTAGTGAAATAAGCCAGATAGAAAAAA
Source organism: Lyroderma lyra (assembly GCA_004026885.1). Classification (NCBI taxonomy): domain Eukaryota; kingdom Metazoa; phylum Chordata; class Mammalia; order Chiroptera; family Megadermatidae; genus Lyroderma; species Lyroderma lyra. The sequence goes on from PVJL010004197.1 coordinate 76,187, forward strand.
CAAAGAGCTGTATGACTTCACTCATATGCGGAATATAAAACTGAAAGTAACAAAGGGAAAAGAAATGAACAACCAAACAAACAACCCATGGACTCAATCAATAGTTCAATGTTTATTTGGGATCAAGTGGGTTGGGGAGGGTGTGGGTGAGGTGGGAGGGGAAGCTAAATATAAGGTGATGGAAAGAGAACTCAAAAAAAAATAAAATAAAATAAAAGGAAAGGAAAGGAAAGGAAAAAAAAAGACCCTAAACCATAAAACTCCCAGAGGAATGGCATAGACAGTAAATTCTTTGACATTGTTCTTAGTAATATTTTTTGTATATATCTCTCTGGGCAAGGGAAACAATGGTAAAAGTATAAAATGGGAGTACGTCTACACAAAAAATGTTTTAAAAACCATCAAAACAAACAGACAACCTACTGAATGGGAGGAGATATTCTCCTGTGATATATCTGATAAGGGATTAATATTCAAAATTTACAAAGAACTCAGGTATCTTAACATAAAAAAAAAAAAAACAATTCACAAATAGAGGATTCGAGTAAACATTTCTCCAAAAAGGACATGCAGATGGCCAATAGACAGATGAAAAGATGCTCAAACATCACAAATCATCAGAGAAATGCAAATAAAAACCTCATGCTGGTCAGACTGGGAACCCTCATGCACTGTTGCTACAACTGCAAATTGGTGCAGCCACTATAGAAAACAGTATGAAGGTTCATCAAAAAATTAAAAATAGAACTGCTTTATAATCCAGCAATTCTACTCCTGGGTATTTATCCAAAGAAATTCAAAAGACTAATTGGAAAATATATAGGCAGTCAGTCAATTCACTGAAGCACAATTTACAAAACCAAAACATAGAAACAACTGAAATTCTCATCAATAAACAATTGGGTAAATAAATGGTGGTACATATATACAATGGAATATTACTCTCTCATAAAAAATGAAATCCTACCATTTGCAACAACATGAATGGACCTAAAGGGTATTATGTTAGGTAAAGTCAGACTGAGAAAGACAAATAGTCATTTAGATGTGAAATCTAAAAAACTAAATAAATGAACACACAAAACAGAAATAGACCCATAGATGTGGAGGACCAACTGATGGTTACTAAATGGGAAGGATGTTAGAGAACAAAATAAATGAACAAACAAAACAGAAACCAATCCATACATATGAAGAACAATCTGATGGTTACTGGGTGAGAAAGGCAAAGGAATTAAAAAGTACAAATTGGTAGTTACAAGAGAGTCATGAGGATGCAAAATTCAGTTTTGGGAATATACAGTCAATAACATTGTAAAAACTATGTATAGCACCAGATAAACTTATTGATGGGATTACTTTATAAATTATAGAAATGTCTAATCACTATGCTATACATTAAAAACTAATATAAAATAATATTGAATGTCAACTATTCAAAAATCAGTGATAGAGATATATAGTACAGCATAGGTAATATAGTCAATAATATTCTAATAACTATGTACAATGTCAGATGGGTAATAGACTTATACGGCTTATTACTTTGTGAGGTATATAAATGTCTAATTACTGTGTTGTTTTGTACACCTGCAAATACTTTTAGGTGTATTAAAAAAAGGTCATTCAAAAGTAGATGAGCTAATACAAATAAATTTTCTGTGGTATATTAAAAGCCACGGTTGTAAATTTACTCTAACACAGATTTCTTTGTGGGAAAGTGTGTTTGGAATCATTTTAAGGCCTTAGGTGATGATTTACAAATATTGTGGAAGCATCCACTATGCGCTTCAGCTGCCAGTAAAAGTAATAGCTGTGGAGACTTTTGACATCCCCACTAACTTTGAAATCACCCCAGGAATTTAACACAGATTTCAATCTCAGGGATGTTGCTGTTGCATTATGGTTCTGTAGGGATATGAGATGCCTTCAGTTATAAAATTTTAGCTCCAGCCTAAAATTTTAGCATATGTTTGTGGTTTCAATAACATGGCTAAATATTTTGCCTAAGATAGGGTGCTAGGCATTATATGGCTTAAAGAGATTGTGGGGCAAATGGAGTCAGACTCTCTCACCACACTCTCTGTAATTACACACACCTTGATGTAACCATGACTTGCAATTTTCCAAGTGGCAGCCATTTTGTTATTTATGTGCTTTATGTGCTCGTTTCTTGGTACCTGCCTATATAAGAGGAAGGAACTCTCCGGGAGTGCACAATGTCCTGCTGTGCACCAACTCCTGGATGCCATTTTGGTGCTGCTTTGCTTCTGGAATAAAGGCTGTGTTTAAGTTACTAGGAGCTCCTGGATTCTTCACTCTGCCTGGATCCATTGTGAAACCCCACAATCACAGTCATCAGTGAAGAAAAGACATAAGTGTATGTGGCAGAGTGGGGTAGGATATAGAAAATATACTGTACTCTAAACCACCCTCATTTCTAAGGTATAATAAGGAAAATAGTTATATGCAAGGAGGCCTATTGCAAGCAATTTTCCTCACCCCTCATTGCTTAGGAGCAGCCCTAGGAAATAGAAAGACAAGAAGAGCCATGGAGAAGCAAGCAATTTTGCTACAAACAAGCTCATTTGTTTTATAGCAAGGGTATTTGTCATATATAAACACAGAAATTGGTAGATGCATGCTTTTGTCAGTATATTATGCATATACCAAAATATTGATTTTTTTAAGAGTTGGCCTTTGGTAAGTTATTATGTGAAGTTTATTATTTATTCACTTATTTTAGTCTTGGCTACATTGCTTCTGTCTTTCCAGTGCCCTGAGTGTTTACTCAAGAGGTCTGAGATCCTGGTGTGTCTCTGCACTAAACTAGGTGTTAGATCTTACACAGTTTAATTAACTCCTTGGTGTTCACCTTCCCCATTAATAGCAGTTAAATTGGTAAGCTACAACATCCCAACTTGTTCTGACTTACATTTTTTAATGTATTCAATATTTTATTCATTCACTCAATAACCATTTACTGAATGTCTACTACATGTAAGGCACTGTTCTGTAGACAGAGCAATGAACAAAAACAGGCCAAGTTCTCTCTTAGAACTTACAAGGTCTGACAATTAAGTTCATGAACTTGCTACCATGTGCTTACATTGGCAGCAAAGTACAAACAACTCAGGAAATATATCTGTGTCTCATAGCTATGTTTGCATCAACATGTGGTGGTGTCTTGCCGAGTGGGGTTCATTATTCTTGCGTGTTTTTGTGTGTCATCGTGAGAATACTGAAGTTTGAATTAGAGCAACAAACACTAAATTTCTTGTTAAACTTGGCAAGAGTGGAAGTGAAATTAGGGACATGTTAGTCCAGGTTTATGGGGATAATGCCATAAAGACAATGGCAGTGTATAAATGGATTAAATGTTTTTCTGAGGGTAGACAAAGCATCACTGAAGAAGAGATCAGAGTGGTCAATAATGAGCAGAACTGATGAAAACACTGCAAAAATTTGTTGAGCTGTTTGTCAAAATTGTCAGCTGACTATACAAAATGTAGCAGACCAAGTAAACATTGGTAGAAAAACAGGAAAATCTTAGGTGAAAATCTTGGAATCAGAAAGGTTTGTGCAAAGATGGTCCAAGTAGTTCACCAATGAACAAAAGCAAAGAAGAGTCAAAGTATGCCAAGACCTTTTGGAGAGTCAAGATGATGTTTTGGGCTATGTTATCACTGATGATGAAACATGGGTGTACCAATATGACCCTGACACAAAGCATCAAAGTGCACAATAAAAGTCAGCCAATTTTCCACAACCAAAAACGTTCAGTCAGTCCAAATCAAGAGTCAAAATGGTGTTGCTAACCTTTTTTGATATCAGAGGGATTGTTCATTCGAATTTGTACCAACTGGACAAACAGTCAACCAAGTTTACAATATATTTGCAAGTGCTGAAAAGGCTGCATGAAAAAGTTAAATGAAAACAACCCAAACTTTTCTCCAATAACTCATGGCTCTTACATTATGACATTGTACCAGCTCACATGGCACTGTCTGTGAGGGAGTTTTTGGCCAGTAAACAAATAACTATATTGGAACATCATCCCCACTGACCTGATCTGGCCCCCAATGACTTTTTTCTTTACCTTAAGATAAAGGAAATATTGAAAAGAAGATATTTTGATGACATTCAGGACATCAAGGGTAATATGATGACAGCTCTGATGGCCATTCCAGAAAAAGAGTTCCCAAATTGCTTTGAAGGGTGGACTATACACTGGCATCAGTGCATAGCTTCCCAAGCAGAGTACTTTGAAGGTGACTATAGTGATATTCAGCTACGAGGTATGGAGCACTTTTTCTAGGATGAGTTCACAATCTTAATTGTCAGACCTCATATATTGTGGAATCTACTTTTTCACAATTAATTAAATATAAATTATAAGGTGTCAGAATGCTAATTTTATGATGCCCTTATTCGTTATGACTTACATTTCTGCACCTATCTGAATCTAAAAGTAACATATCAATTGACAATACCCTTGTTTTATGAGAGTGTGAAAAAGTGAATGAGCAGTCTCTTCACATGTAGATAGGGTATAAATTAGTTCAGCCATTTTGGAGGATAATTTAGAAATATCTACCAAATATTAAATGCAAATATATTTTGATCTACTAATTTCCCTCTGTGGAATATTTTTTGTGGAAGTAATCATATATGTTCATGAAAACCATAATAATTAATCATTATTATCAGTGTTTGTGTAAAAACACACATTTGGAGATCCTCTAATTATCCCTATTTAAATGAATGGATAAATAAATTATAGTACATTTTATTTAAAAATACACTAAAACCACTAAAAATAATATAAGTGCTAACATGAAAAACAAACAAAACATACTTTAATGAAAAGTCACAGAACTTGTATACAGTGATCCTAATTATATTTCTTAAATTACACAAGATGATACATACAAATTACTATTTCTAGTAATGACATAAGTGAACTGGGGAGGAAAGTTTTGGGTACTTCAAAATGGCAGGTTAAGTAAACTCTATGCCTACTGCATCCCAGGATCACATCAAAATTACAAATAAATTATACAACAATCAACCTTAAGAATTATCTGAAGACTAACTGAACAGAAACCTTATAACTAAGAATATAAAGAAGAGGCTCCATAGAGACTGGTAGGAGGGGTAGAGATGTAAAATGGGCTAACCCCAGCCCCACAGAAAGTTGTTGAAAACTGGGAGAGACACCTTGGTGGTTGAGGACCCCCCTGAAGAGGAGGGTTCCCAGCCCCACACCAGGGTCCCCAACCCTATGTTCCTATGCTACGTAAAGGAGTTCTTACAATATCTGGCAGTGAAAATCAGTGAGGAATGTCTGCCTGCCTGTTCTTGTGAGATGAAAGGCAGCTGGAAACCCATATAGAGACACCCTCATATAGAGCCCATACACAGTCTCACTAGCTTTCACTCAATCACCTGGTCTCTAGCAAAGGAGTACCAGCTTGGGAGGCCCAGGAATATGTGGGGAAGAATAGAATTCTGTGTGTCCATCATGGGAACTGGAGGGACAGGAGCTACTGTAGTCCCAATAAGAAGGTTAACACATGTGTAGCCTACAGAAGGATACCATCTTTTCAGTGTTAAGCTCCTCCCAAAAGGCCAAGTCTGGGATTGCATTGGTTTGGTGGATTCCATGTGTGCACATCGCCTTGATGATGCTTTGGTTCTCTACTCCCCTACACAGCTGATGCTACATACTCCAAGAGCATTCTTGATTGTGGCCCTTCCCCATAGGCTGCAAAAACCTTTTGCAGAGGTGGAAGGGCCTGGCAGCTGGAGAAATACTTGGTGGTAGGAGGTGACCCAGGACCTACACTGGAGTGTCTCTTGGGCAGCTATCAGGACCTAAGGGCCTGAGGTGGGTTGTGGCTGAATGATGTGTTCTCAGAATGTTTTTATGGATGGTCACAAACCCATCATTATTGCAAGAGCCAAGACTGCATTAACTTTGTGGAATCCATCACCTACACCCCACAGCATCCTGGAATCCCACCCCACCCACCTAGAGCTACATTGCCAGAGGCACTCTCAGCACCTAGGTGGCCAGCTTTGCTTAAACATGAGGAATCTTATAGTGGCCTGCAACAATCTGGGAGATTTTGGTGATAGAAAGTGACCCAAAACCTGTGCCATAGCCACTCTTGGGCAGCTCACAGGGATCTGAGACAAGCTATGGCTGGCTGCAGTGTTCTAGGGGCAATTTGTGAAGTGGTCACAGACCAGGCCCTACCCTGAGACAAGTGGTAGCTGGCTACACTGTTCTCAGGGTACTGTGTGAGGTGATCACAGGCCAGGCATTGGGGCAAGATCTGAATTTGATCTGCATTAACTTTGTGAAAACCATTGGCCACACCTCATGACTCCCTGTGTCTCCACCCAGTCCAACAAAGGCTGCACCACTGAAAGCATTTTCAACACCATTGATAAACTAGACCAGCAGGTGCACCTCCTTAGGTGGTGGGCCTTAATGGGCAGCTGGCAGGTGCCAATTGGCTTAGGGAACCCAGGGCCTTTAGATAAGCTGCCTCAGGCCCAGTACTGGTGGCAGCCAGCCTTGGTTCACAGCAAGGCCACCCCTACATGCCTCCAGATCTAACACAGATAGCACCAGCCACATATAACTTTGTGGCTCCTACCAGGTAGCTGCAAGCCTATAACAGGTAAGCCTGAAACTGACTGACCTAGGAGCTCCTCTGAAGCAACAACAGAAACAACACACTTTGAGGTCAGCTTCAGATCACACCAGAGCACTATTGGGTTAGCCCCAGAAGCGGCACACCCAAAGAATGATCTCAATAGACACAAGAGTCCACAGGCATGAATGCCCCTAAGAGGGGTCAGCTGCCATGCAGCAGCTAATACACTGTAGGCAGACCCAGTACTCATAGTCAGTCAGCTTGAGAGTCAATCCCACCCACTGACATGCTAAAAGCAATCAAGATTCAACAACAACAGGGGAACACACACAACACACACAACACACTCAAGGGACACTTCTGGAACAAATGCACAAAAGAACAGGGAGATTGTACCATTGGATGATACAAGACACATAAAGCCACCCAGCAAAGTCTGAGAGACATAGAAGATGTACCTAATACATAGAAGCAAACACAAAGAGACAGTCAAAATAAGGAAATAAAAAAAACATGTCCCTAATTAAAAAAAAAAAAAAAAAAAAAAAAAAAAAAAAAAAAAAAAAAAAAAAAAAAAAAAATACCCAAAAAAAAAAAAAAAAAAAAAAAAAAAAAAAACAGGAGAAACCTCCAGAAATAAAACTAAATGAAATGGAGGCAACCAACCAACCAGAGACAGAGTTTAAAATGATGGTTATAGGAATGCTTGAGGAACTTAGTGAGAATTTCAACAAAGAGATAGCAAGCATACAAAAGGACATAAAAACCATGAAAAAGAACCAGTCAGAAATAAAGAATAAAATAACTGAAATGAATAATACACTAGAAGGAATCAACAACAGATTAGATGAAGCAGAGAACTAAATCAGTGATTTAGTAAGCAAGGCACCAGAAAACACCCAATCAAAATAACAAAAAGATAAAAGAATTTTTAAAAATGAAGATAGCTTACAAGATCTGTGGGACAACATTAGTGTAACAAACATTAGCATCATGGGAGCACCAGAAGAAATGAGAGAGAACAAGGAATTGAAGAAATAATTACTGAAAACTTCCCTTACCTGGCAAAAGAAAAACATATACAAGCCCAGGAAGCACAGAGAGTCCCAAACAAAATAAACCCAAACAGACACATATCAGATCACATCATAATTAAAATGGCAAAGGTTAAAGACAAGGGGAGACCCCTAAAAACAGCAAAAGAAAGACAACTAGTTACTTACAAGGGAGCTCCCATAAGATTGTCAGCTGATTTCTCAACAGAAACTGTGCAGACCAGAAGGGACTAGCGGGAAATATTCAAAGTAATGAAAAACAAGATCCTATAACGAAGACTACTCTACCCAGCAAGGCTATTATTTAAAATTGAAAAGCAATACAAAACTTTCTAGTCAAGAAAAATACTGAAGGAATTCATTACCACTGAGCTAGTGTTACCAAAAAATGTTGAAATGTCTTCTTCAAGCAGAAGAAAGGAAAAACAAATAAACAATGGATAGTAAAAAATATGAATAATAACATGGCAATAACTATGTACCTATCACTGATCACTTTAAATGTAAGTGAATTAAATGCTCTAATCAAAAGACATAGGGTAGTTGAATGGATAAGAAAACAAGACCCATGCATATGCTGTCTACAAGCGACCCACTTCATATGGAAAGACACACAAAGACTGAAAGTAAAGGGATGAAAAAAAAAATATTTCATGCAAATGGAAAGAAGAATAAAAGCTGGGGTGACAATACTTATATCAGACAAAGCACACTTTACAACAAAGAATATAATAAGAGCAAAAAATTACATTACATTACTAGTAAGATAATTAATCCAATGAAATGATATTACCCTAGAGAACATGTATGCACCCAACAAAGAAGCACCTAAATACATAAAACAAATATTGACTGACATAAAAGCAGAGATCAACAGTAATACAATCATTGTAGGGAACTTTAGCACCCATTGAAACCAATTAACAGATTTTCCTGCAGAAAATCAACAAAAATAGTGACAATAAATGACACATTAGATCAGATGGATTTAATTAATATTTTTAGAATATTTCACCCCAAAGCAGCTAAATATACATTCTTTTCAAGTGTACATGGAACATTTTCTAAGGCAGATGACAAAAAATGTCTCAACAAATTTAAGAAGCTTGAAATCATATTAAGCCTCTTCTCTGAGCACAGTGATATGAAAATAGAAATCAATTACAAGGAAAAACAAAGCAAAGCAAAAAAACCACACACAAACACACAAAGGTTAAATAACATGATACTAAACAATAAATGGCTAAACAATGAGATCAAGGAAGAAATTAAAAGTTGCCTTAAGACAAACAAAATGAAAACACAATGACCCAAAAACCTATGGGACACAGCAAAAGCAGACCTCAGAGAAAAATTCATAGCAATGCAGGCCTCTCTAAAGAAACAAGAAAAGTTTCAAATAAACAGTTTAACATTACACCTAAGGGAAATGGAAAAACAACAGTAAACAAGGCTCAAAGTGAGTACAAGGAAGAAAATAATAAAGATCAGAGCAAAGATAAACAAAATTAAGACTTAAAAAGTAATAATACAAAAGATCACTGAAACCAAGAACTGGTTTTATTGAAAAGATAAACAAAATCCACAAACCTTCAATCAGACTCCTCAATAAAAAAAAGAGAAGATCCAAATAAGTAAAATCAGAAATTAAAGTAAAGTGACAATGAACACCACAGAAATACCAAAATTTATAAGCATATACTACTAGCAACTGTACAGTAACAAATTGGACAATCTGGAAGAAACGAATAAATTTATAGAAGCATACAATCTTCCAAGGATGAATCAAGAAGAAACAGAAAATCTGAACAGATAAACTACTACCAATGAAATTGAATCAGTAATCAAAAAGCTGCCAACAAACAAAGCTCCTGGGCCAGATGGCTTCACAGGTAAATATTACCAAACAGATAAATAAAAATTAACGCTATTTTTCTCAAACTATTTAAAAAATCCAAGAGGAGGGAAGGCTCCCAAGCTCATTTTACGAGGCCAACAATACCCTGATTTAAAAAACAGACATATACATTACACACACACACACACACACACACACACACACTAAACAAACAAATAAACAAGAAAAAAACTATAGGTGGCTATCCCTAATGAACATAGATACAAAAATCCTCAACAAAATATTAGCAAACCAAGGTCAACAGTACATTAAAAGATCATACACCACAATCAACTGCGAGTAATTTCTGGTGTGCAAGTTTGGCTCAATACCTGCAAATCAATTAATGTGATACACAACATAAACAAAATGAAAAATTAAAATCATATGGCTATACCAATAGATGCAGAAAAAGCATTTCACAAAATCCAGCATTTATTTGTGATGAAAACTCTGAGCAAGGTGAGAATAGAAGGAACATATCTCAACATAATAAAGGCCATATATGACAAAGTCACAGGTAATATACTCAATGGGGGAAAGCTAAAGGCATTCTCCTTAAGATCAGCAACAAGACATGGATACCCACTTTAACTACTTGTATTCAACATAGTACTGGAAGTCCTAGGCACAACAATCAGACAAGAAAAACAAATAAAAGAAATACAAATGAGAAAAGAACAAAAACTTTCACTATTTGCAGAGGGCATGATACTGTATAAAAAGAACCCAAAGCTACTAACCCAAAACTATTGGAACTGATAAATGAATTTAGTAAAATAGCAGGATGCAAAATTAATATTCATAAATTGATAGAATTTTTATACACCAATAATGAAAAGGAAGCGAGAGAAATTAGGAAAACAATTTCATTTACAATTGCACCAAAAAAATAAAATGCCTAGGAATAAATTTCACTGAGGAAGTAAAAGACCAGTAATCAGAAAAATGTAAGACATTGAAGAGAAAAATTAAAGAAGATAAAAATAAATTGAAACATATACCATGCACATAATTATTAAGAATTACTACAGTTAAAATGTCCATACTACCGCAAGCAATCTATAGATTCAATACATTCCCTATCAAAATACCAATAGCATTTTTCACAGAACTAGAAGAAATAATCCTAAAATTTATATGGAACCAGAAATAGCCATGGCAATCTGGAGAAAGAAGAACAAAGCTGGAGGTATCAACTACCAGATATCAAATTATACTACAAAGCTATAGTAATCAAAACAGCATAGTACTGGCACAAAAATATGCACATAGATCAATGGAACAAACTGGAGAGCCTAGAAATAAATTCATGTTTGTATGGTCAATTAATCTATGATAAAGGAAGCAAGAATTTACATTGGGGTAAAGACAGTCTATTCAATAAATTGTGCTGGGAAAATGGAACAGATACATGCAAAAATTTGAAACTAGAATATGTTCTATGCTATATAAAAGGATAAACTCAAAATGGATTAAAGACTTAAATGTAAGACCAGAAACCATAAAACTCTTAGAAGCAAATATAAAAAGTAAACTCTCACAGGGGACCTGTGAGGTGTTTAACCACCTGTGCATGGGAAATGGGCACACAGATGCTGCTACCAGCAGGAGACTGTTAACCAACTCCAACCCCTACTGGCCAAAGTCTGGGAAGAGCTGGAGAACACTGATGTGGACAGATCGCACAGACCTGACAGCCTTTGTAGAAGTCCACACAGTGGGAACAATCTTGAACTGACAGAAAGTGTGTGCCCAACAAGAAATTAGGGACTTCAGGCAAAGCAGCAACTACAAACTTGAGCTATATCACCACCTTTCCTGAAAGATCCATTCTAAGATCAAGAGATGACATACAACAGCAGAATTCTGCCACAAGAGAAAGCAAGAAGCATGAACCAGGTGCAGTTGACACCATCAGCCCATCCCAAAACAAGTCAGACCCCAAGAGTGCATCCCACCACCAGAACTACACAGTGGGAAATCTCATCTGGCTGAGTGTGGCTGGCTTGGTCCTGGTGGTCCTTGGGATGCTGCTGTTTCTCACTCCACATGGCCCAAGGGGGCCCCACGATGCAGCCAAGAGGTGAACACAAGATGGAACAACACACCATTCAGAGTGGCAGAGCCTTGGAGCTCATCTAATGACCAGAAGGTGTGAAAGAACATCTGGACCATAAATTGGGGGAATTGTCTGGGGAGAGTGCCCTGGCAGGGAGATGTGGTTTGGGGGCAGGAAAACATGTTTGTCATTGTAAAGAACTCCTCCTTCATTAAACGTGGTGCTTTACAAAACAAACAAACAAACAAAAAAAAAGTAAACTCTCAGATATCACCCTTAGTAATATTTTTATTGGTATATCTCCTTGAGCAAAGAAACAAAGAAAAATTAAGTGAATCAGACTATCAAACTAAAAAGTTTTTTCACAGCAAAGGAAATCATCAACAACACAAAAAGACATTTTACTGAATGGGAGAAGATATTTGTGAGTGATATATCTGATAAGGGGTTAATATCTGAATTTTATTTAAAAGAAAAAAAAGAAAAAGCTCATACAACTCAACACCATAAAAACAAACAATCCAATTTTTAAAAAATGGGCAGAAGACTTGAATAGACATTTCTCCAAGGAGGACATACAGATATCCAGTAGACATATGAAAAGATACTCAAGGTCACGAATCATCAGAGAAATACAAATTAAAACCACAGTTTGATACCACCTCACTCCTGTCAGAATGACTATCATCAATAAATCAACAAAGAAATGTTGGTGAGGATGAGGAGAATAGGGAAAGCTTGTACATTGTTGGTGGGATTGCAATTTGGTGAAGCCATTATGGAACACAGTATGGGTTTCCTCAAAAAATAAAAAAATAGAACTATTAATACCTTATGATCCAGCAATTCCACTCCTGATTATTTATCCAAAGAAATCCAAAACATTAATTCACATATGCTAATGCACACCAATAGATGATTGGATAGAGAAATTATAGCATATTTATACAATACAGTATTTCTGTGTCATAAAACAGAATAAAATCTTACCATTTGCAACAATATTGATGGGCCTAAAGTTTACTATGCTAAGTGAATTAAGTCAGACTGAGAAAGACAAATGCCATATGATCTTATTTATATGTGAAATCTAAAGAACAGACTAAATGAACAACCAAAAAAGAAATTGACTCATAGATATAGACAACAAACTGGTAGTTGTTAGATGAAAGGGGCATTGGGGGAGGCAGGTGAGAGGTGAAGAAATTAGGAAGTACAATTGGTAGTTATAAAATAGTCATGGGGATGTGAAATACAGTATGGAGAAAATAGTCAATGATGTTGCAAAAACTATATATGTTGTCAGGTGGGCTCCAGACTCATCGAAGGGAGCACTTTATAAATTATCTAAATGCCTACTTACTGTGCTATATACCTGAAAATAATATAAAATAACATTGAATGTCAAGTATAATTTAAATTATACACACATAGTCATAAAATGTAAAGAAAAGGATATAGAGAATGTAGTCAATGGTATAACAATAGCTATGTAAGATGTCAGTTGGATAGTGGACTTCTTGGGGTTATCACTTTATGAGGTATGTAAATGTATAATCATGTTATTTTGTATACCTGAAACTAATAATAAAAATATATGTACAAAGTGGATATGGGAGAGTTCAAGCTAAAAATTTTCAGTTAGAAGAAGTAAAAATTATAAGGTTGTGGCTTTCTGGTCCAAGTGCACTGCCCAATCCTAATGTCTATGACTACAGAAAATTATAGGAGAAACCTACATCTTCATAAGCTAAAAGAGTTGAGGAGTAGATAAGTATTTGGAAATTCATTGGGTAAATCCTGGCAGTGAGAGAGAGCAAGAGAAAAAGTGAAACAGAAATTCTGAACATAATCTCTTCCCAAATTCTTACCTAACAGCTAAAATTCAGATATTGGCAGAGACTTTAGGAATCCAACAAACAAGCATAGAGAAGGAAATCTACTCTTAAAAAATAAAATTACATGAGGTATATCTTTGAGTTTGGTGCTTTAATTTTTTTTTTCACTAGGCATATTCCTCAATCATGCAACAACTTGGGCTATAAAAAAGTAATGCTTTCTGCATCTGATGTACATAGGACAGAGTCTATAGATGGCACAGCAGCTGGTTGTGGGATACCTAGAAATAAGGATACCACCCAGAGGGTAAGCCCTATCTGTGGCCAGAGACTTGGCTAACTGACAAATAATGCAGGCACGAAGGAGGCCATTCTAGTAGGCAGTAGTGGAAAACCATAAGAATAGAGCAAGTTATCAGATGCTGCATTATAGAAAGAAAGGTTGCAGTTTGAATTCACCCAAGTTAATTGTGTAGAATAAGCTTGTCCAACCCACAGCCTGTGGGTTACTGGAGCCCAGAATGGCTTTGGATGTGTCCCTACACAAATTTGTAAACTTTCTTAGAACATTACCAGATTGTGTGTGTGTGTGTGTGTGTGTGTGTGTGTGTGTGTTGTTTTTATTTTGTTTTGTATTGTTTTAGCTCATCAGCTATCATTTCTGTTAGTGATTTTATGTGTGGCCCAAGACAATTCTTCTTGTTCCAATGTGGCCCAGGGAAGCCAAAAGATTGAACTCTGGTCTAGATTAAACAGCAGTAATCCTCAGAAAAATGTAAAAGAATCCAGATTCACTACAATATATTAAATAAAATGTCCAGCTTCAAAAACAGAAAAGCATAGAAACAGAAAAGTGTAACTCTTACTAAAAAAATAAAGGTATTCAACCAGCAACAAAATGGTGGCATGAGAGGGCCATCTGAAAAACTCCTCTGGAGATTACAATTAATAAAACACCTATACCTCAACCAAGGACTCTCTACACAATGCACAATTACAGCTAAAAAAACCCACTTGTCACATTAAGGTACCTACAGCTGGGTAGAGGGTTAAACAAAGGAGAAATAAAAGGGGAAGTGTAGAGACATGGCCATGGGTCTGGGTTCCCACTTGGAATTCTACTGCTGGGGGAGGTAGGAGGAAGAAGGCAGTGGGAAAGGGATCCAGGCCTTACTCGATCAGTGGGACAGAGGAAAGGAGGCTCAGAAGCAGGGACATGAGATACTGCAATCACCTCACTTTGGCCCCCAGAAGGTGCAGATCAGTCTGCAAAATGTAGCAGCTAGACCTCATTCTGGTTCCCAGTGCAGAGGGAGCCACTGGGCAGTGATGAGTCACAGCAAAAATGGTCCAGCCTAGAAGATAAAGGAGAACTGGGGTTGCATGTGCATTTCTTGGCCCACAACCAGCTCAGTCTGAAAGACCAGCATATAGGACAGTTGACCCCAAGGCTCAGGGCAGAATCTGTGCATGGGGAAAACTGAGAACAGAAAAGATCAATAACACCCAAACTCCCTGCACGACCCCTAGAACCACATGAAGAAAACAAAGCCACAAACACCCCTCATCCACAGACCTCTACCCACCCAGTATCATCAGCGAACACCAAAGAAATTGTAGCAGTGAGGACCAGAGAGGCTGCCAAAATGAGAAACCAGAGAAAGGGAGCCCAAAATAAATAAAACAGATAAAAAAAGTAAAAGAGTTGGGAACAGGTGACCCATCAGAAACAGAGCCCAAAGCAATGATTATAAAAATGCTTACAGAACTAAATGATAATTTCAAAAGAGAGATAGCAAGCATTGAAGAAGACTTACAAACTGTTATAAAGGACCAGAGATAATGATTACATTAACTGAAATGAAGAACGAAATAAAAGTTACCAAACTAGATAAAATAGCACAAAGCAGTGATTTGCAGGAAAAGCCAGCAGAAAACACCCAAAGAGAACAGATAGAAACTAGGATCCAAAAAAGTGAAGATAGATTGAGATTACTCTGGGACTATACTAAACATAAAAATATTAGAATAATAGGTATACCAGAAGGGACAGAGGAAAAGCCAAGGGATCAAGAAATTATTTGAAGAAATTATTACTGAAAATTTTCCTAACCTGGCAAAGGAAATAGACATACAAGCCCAGGAAGCACAGAGAGTCCCAAACAACATGATCCCAAACAGAAACACATTGAGACACATCATAATTAAAATGGCAAAAGTTAAATAAAGAGAGAAACTTCTAAAAACAGCAAAAGAAATGCAAGTAGTAACTTATAAAGGGACACCCATTCGACTGTCAGCTGTTTTCTCACCAGAAATTTTACAGGACAAAAGGGATTGGCAGAAAATATTGCATGTGATGAAAACCAAGGATCTAAAACTAAGAATAATGCATCCAGCAAGGCTAGCATTCAAAATTGAATGACAGATAAAGAGCTTCTCAGATAAGAAAAAGCTAAAGGAACTTATCACCACTGAACCAATACTCCAAAGATTGTTAGAGGGACTTCTTTAAGATGGGAGAAGGGATGGGAGAGTGGTAAAATAAGGGAAAGGGATAGAGAAATTTAGTTTGATTTTTAACAGAATATTGAAAGCAACAAAGAAACAAAACTCATGGACACAGTCAATAATTTAGTAGTTACCTGAGGGTAAGGGGAGAAGGGGGTTGGGAAGAAGGGACAGGGACACAAATATATGGTGATGGAAAGAGAATTGACTCTGGATGATAAACTCATTATACAACACATAGATGTAATATATAATAGTACAGTTGAAACCTGTGTAATTTTTACTAATCAATGACACCCCAATAAACTTTAAAACTGTTTTAAAAATTAAAAATAATAAAATAAATGTCAATAAGAGTTGACTCCAACTGGGCTCAGGTTTTGGATTTAACAAACAAAGATTGCAAAACATTATAAATAGATTAAATTATTAAAATTTATGTGTTTTAAAGAATAGGGTATCTCTACATAGAAATAGACATTCTAAAAAATAAAATTTTTAGAAGTGGAAAGTATAAAAAATGAAATAAAAATTCACTGTACAGGCTCAATAGCAGATTGAAAATTGCAGAATATATAGTTCATCCAAGCCTATACAAGCAGAAAAAATTTTAACAAAAAATGAATGGAATCTGAGAGACATGTGTGACAATATTAAGCAATGCAACATCTGTATAATTAGAATCTTAGAATGAAAGAACAAATAACAACAACAAAAAATGTGAGGAATCACTTCTGAGAACTTCCCAAATTTGACAGAACTCAAGTAAAACCATTTCTAGATATATCAGAGTCCAACAACTAATAGATGAAGAGAAAGAGAAAGTGTTGAAAACAGGGAAAGAAAAACTATAAGTTATATACAGGAAGACAATAAAAAGATGATGTAACAACCCAACTATTGAGGCTAGAAGACTTTGAAGTGCTGAGTGGGGAAAATTTCAATTAACAGCTCTATTCTCAGTGAAATTAGTCTTTAAAAAAGATGGCAAATCAAAGACATTTTTAAATAAACAAAAAAGAGTTCGTTACAAGTAGACCTGCACTAAAGTAAGTGAAACAACAAACAAAAAATTAAAAAACACAAAATAATTTTAGGCTGAAAGGAAATAGCATCAAAGAACAATTAAACATACACACACACACACACACACACACACACACACACAACACCAGAAATAAAAATATGTAGGTAAATAATAATTACTATGGTTTTTAATTTCATTAAAAGATCTAACACTAAAGAAAATAATGATAATATATAGATGGATTACAACATATAAAAAGATGCCATATATGTGACTAAAATAATTCATGGAGGGATGGGAAATGGAAATACATTGTTGTAAGATTCCTATATTTTGGTGGTGAACTTATTATACATCAAGTTGACAATGCACTGTAGAATTGTATGCCTGAGACCTATGTAATCCTTGCTAACAGATGTCACCCCAATAAGTCTAACAATAAAAATGAATTAAAAAAAAAAAAAAGATTCCTTTATTTTACATAGTCAGTATTGACTATAAGTAGCCAAGGTTATATTAAATGTTGTGATACAAGTATATAAATGAATAATAAAATAGTTATAGCTAGAAAACCAAGAAAAATAAAAATAGAATGTTACAATATATCTGATTTAAAAATATAAAGAGAGGATAAATAAACAAAAACAGAGGTGAGACAAAAGAAGAGCAAAATGGCAGCTCTAAATACAACCACTATACCACTGCAGATTCTACAAATATTAAAAGTATAATAAAAAGTTATTGTGAACAACTCTATGCCAATAATTTCAAATACTTAGATAAAATGAATAAATTCCTTGAAAGACACAAAACTACCAAGGCACACTTAAGATACATAAACTGATTAGAGAAAATTATTAGAAAATTATATCCACTAGGGAAAGTTAATCTATAGTTAGAAACTAATTTTTGCTAACCAATATCACCCCAATAAATTTAACAATAAAAATATTTCTTGTTTAGATGGTTTGATTAACATATTCCACCAAGCAATTAAGGAAGGTACAATAGCAATTTTTCAAAAATTCTTCCCAAAAAATCAAAGAGTACAGAATATATTCTGAAACATTCTGTGAGTCAAGTATCCTGATATCAAAATCTCACAGATAGCACAAGAAAAGTACAGACTCATGTCCCTCATAAACAAGCTGCAAAAATTCTAATAAAAATCTTAGTAAACTGAATCTAACAATATGCAAAAATTATAATACATCCAAGTGAGCTTCATTCAAGAATGTAAGGTTGATTTAATATTTGAAAATCATTCAGTGAAACACATCATATTAACAGTCACTGGAACTAAAAAATGGATATAACATGTTTTCAGGGCAAAGGTTAATATTCAAAAATCAATTGTTATTTCTATATATTAGTAACAAATAAAAATTAAAATTTTAAAAGAAGTGTCATTTATAATACATCAAAAAGTAAGAAATAATTAGGGATAAATTTGACAAAATATATGCAATATTTGTGTGCTAAAAACAATAAAAACATTGCTAAGAGAAATTAATGAAGAACCAAGTAATAGAAAAATACAACATATTTATTGATCAGAAGCATTATATATTGTTAAGCTGTTAAAAATGAACTTCAATCTCCATGCCACTCTATAGAGAAAACTTAATTTAAAGAAATTATATCCTTAAAGGTAAACATTCTATAACCACATATACGATCTGACAATTAAATTCACAAACTCATCCTAGAAAAAGTGCTACATACCTCATTGCTGAATATCACGATGGTCACCTTTGAAGTGCTCCCTTTGGGAAGCCATGTACCAACATCAGTGCCTAATCCACCCTTCAACGCAATTTTGGAACTCTTTTTCTGGAATAGCCATCAGAGCTGTCATTGTATTATCCTTTATGTCCTGAATGTCATCAAAATGTCTTCTTTTTCAATATTTGCTTTATTTTTAGGTTAAAAAAAAAGTCATTGAGGGCCAGATTAGTTGAGTAGGGAGGGTGTTCCAATACAGTTATTTGTGTACTGACCAAAAACTCCCTCACAGACAGTGTTATGTGAGCTGTTGTATTGTAGTGATGCAAGAACCATAAGTTGGTGAAAAGTTCAGGTCATTTTCATCTAACTTTTTCATGCAGCCTTTTCAGCACTTGCAAATAATAAACTGAGTTGACTGTTCGTCCACTTGGTACAAATTCATAATGAACAGTTCCTCTGATATCGAAAAGTTTAGCAACATCATTTTAACTCTTGATTTGGACTGATGTAAATTTTTGGTTGTAAAAAATTAGCTAACTTCAATTGTGCACTATGGCACTTTTATCAGAATCATATTGGTACATCCATGTTTCACCATCAATGACAACATAGACTAAAACATCATCTTGCCTCTCCAAAAGGTCTTGGCAAACTTCTACTCTTCTTTGTTTTTGTTCATCAGTGAGCCCCTTTGGGACCATATTTGCACACACCTTTCTCATGCCAAGATTTTCAGTTAAGGTTTTCCTGTTTCTTTATCAATGTATACTTGGTCTGCTATGTTTCTCACAGTCAGCTGACAATGTTGATGCACAATTCAACAAATTTTTGCAATGTTTTCATCAGTTCTGTTCATAACTGGCCACCCTGACCTCTCTTCATCAGTGAAACTTCTGCTCCTCTCAGAAAAACGTTTAATCCACTTTTACACTGTCATTTTCTCCATGGCATTATCCCCATAAACTTGGAATAATATATCCCTGATTTCACTTCCACTCCTGCCAAATTTAACAATATAAATTTAATGTTTGTTCATTGCTCTAATTTAAGCTAGGACATTTTCATGACGGCACACAAAAACACACAACAACGGTAATGAACTACAGCAAGACACCATCACATGATGACACAAACGCAGCTGTGAGACACAGATATATCAAGGTTATGAAATCTTCTGGAGTTGTTTTTCCAGTGCTGCCAATGTAAGCGCATGGTGGCAAGTTCGTGAATTTAATTGTCAGAACTCTTAGCCTCTAGAAAAAACACAGCTGTTCTTAGACAAGACTTCAAAAACACTAACAAAAAGTTGTAAAAATATTGATAAATTGGACTTCATCAAAATTAAATTTTCTGCTATTCAAGAACCATTACTGAGTAAATGAATAGGCAAGTCACAGACTAAATATTTACAACAGATATCTGACAAAGGACTTGTATTCTGATAAATACAAATTAATAAAAATCTTATTTTTAAAATAGACACAAAATTTAAACTGACATGTTTCAAAAGAGAACATGAGTAACCAACAAGCACAAAAAAAGTAGCTGAACATTATTAGTCATCTGGAAAAGGCAAATTAAAACCACGATGGAGGGCAATTTTACACTCACTAGAATGACTTAAAAAAAACTGACAACAGCAAATGTAGAGAGAGTATGCAGCAATTGAAACTCTCATACATTATTGATGGGAGTGTAAAAAAATGGTGCAAACAACTTGGAGAGCTATTTTTCAGCTTCTCATAAAATTAAACATACATGTCACCTATGACTCAGCAAGTACATTCCTAGGTACTTACCAAAAAAAAATGCAAACATATGTTAACTAAAGGACTTGTAAAAGAATATTCATAGCATTCTTGTTCACAATGGCCAAAAACTGGAAAAATGCGCATCAGTCAACTAGGAGAGTGGATAAACAAACTATGGTATAGCCACAAAATGAAATACTTCTCAAGAAATAAAAGTTTAAAGTTACTGATAATTGCAAAATATGCCTGAATCTTACAGATATTAATCTGCTTGCAGCAAATGAAAAAAAAAAAAAGAATACTTACTGAAGGTGGCAAAAATTTGGCCCCATGACCTTGGTCATGTTGTTACGTCTGTGAATGTTACATTACATGGCAAAATGAACTTTACAGATGTAATTAAGGTTACACATTGGTTGACCTTAAAATAGGAAGACTATTCAGGATTATTCTGGGAGGTTCAATGAATCACATAAGCCCTTAAAAACAGGCTGAAGGGGAAATCAAAGAGATTTGAAGCTTGAGGATAACTCAGACAGCTTGAAGATGGACAGTCCATGTGGAAAGTGTGAGAAGGAAATAGATTCTGCCAACAATCAGTACTTGGAAGATGACCCTGAGCCCCAGATGAGAATCTACCCTCAGCCAACACCTTGATTTTGACCTTATGAGACCCTGAGCAGAGAATTAAGCCATGATGTGCTGGATTTCTGACTTATAGAAATTGTGAGATAATAGATGTCTATTGTTTTAAGTTGCTAAATTTGTGGCAATTTTTGATGCAGAAGTAGGTAAATGGTACACTATATGACTTTCCATTTACTTTAATTACTATAACTGGCAACAATAATCTATAATAATAGAACTCAGAAAATAGTTGCCTATAAAAGATGAGAACTAAGTAAAAGTGGCAGAAAGAAAATTTCTGGGGTAATAGAAATGGTCATAATGCTGTTCTACCATAATGGTGGTTTCATGGTTTATAAAATTGTCAAAATTCATTAAACTTTCTATCTCCACAAAAATAAAAAATAAAAAAACACAATGAGACACCACTACACGCCCACTAGAATGGCTAAAATTAAAAAAAAAAAAAAAAAAAAAAAGACGAGTGCTAATAAGGATGTGAGGCAACTAGAACCTTTATAAATTTACTGGTGAGAGTATATTTAGAGAATTATTTAGCAGCTTCTTATCAATTTAAACATATATTCTCCCCATAACCTAGCAATTCCACTCAGAGGAATTTATCTAAGGAAAATGAAAATTATGTCCACAAAAAGACTTGTGCAATAATGTTCATAGCAGCCTTATTCATAATAACTCCAAATTGAAATGTCCACCAATAGGAAATGGAAAGACAAACTGTGGTGTATCTATACAATGAATACAATCTATACTCAGTTGTAAAAAGAATTATACTCACAGCTACATGGATGAAACTTTTAAATATTATATTGTCAAAATAATTCCTGCACAAAAGAATGTATACTATGATTTACTCATAATTTACATGAAGCCCATGAAAAATAAAAACTGTTGTGATAAAAATCAGAAAGTGGTTGCCTCTGTAATTGGAAGATGGGCAATTAATTGGAGAGGGCCAGAAAGAAACTTTCTGAGGGGATGAAAGTGTTCTATATTTTGTTTTGAGCAGTGATGACACAGAAATAATTGTCAAAACTTGTTAGACTGAATACAGAAGTCCTGTGCATTATATGTGAATTGCATCTCATTAAAAATGAAAAAAAAATGTATCCTAAGGAAGTAAGAATGATATTTACTTGGTCAGCATTTACTTTCTTAATGTAGTTAATTGAATGCCTACTACATGTCCAGCCCATTTTATTTTGACATTCTCTGTCCTGTTGTTATCTTGACAAGATATGCTTCCTACCAGTCACATTTCCTTTCTTAATGACAAATTTCATCAATTTCAAACATGTCTTTATTACATTAATAGTGGAAACTTGTAAACAAATACTATAAATACAATATTAACCTGAAACATTTGTATTTCCAACAACTACCGTATGAAACAAATTCTAGCTTATTGTCATAGAAAATGGAAAATTGTATGTCTAATAAATGATTTGATTTAGAATTCTGAGTCCACCTCAAACCTTATGGGTTTGAAAACTTTGAGAGTAAACTGAAGGAAGATATTGAGATTTTTATTCCTTTTTCACTTATTCTATCCTGGCACCATTTTCTACCATGGATTATTTATTTACTGCTTCCATCTTCACTGATTCTATTCAAGACATGTTTTTAATATTATATTATGGTGATTCAAAACATTTGAAAGTTTTATAGAGAGGAGCGGGATTATTATAGAGACATAAAGTTTTTTTACATTTTATTTTGCCTTTGCAGAGCATTTTGCTTCAAAATTTAAAACATGTCACAGTTTACAAAAAGATAAATACAAATGACTAAAAATCATCTGACAGAAGTTAAGTCATTCTAATAATAAAAAAGAAATATGTTGCTCATTATATATTATGTTTTTGCCTCTCAAATTATCAAAAAGTTTAAAACATGACATTATCCAGATTTGGCTGGGATGAACCATAGGTTGCTAGTGGAAATATAAACTGGAACAGTTTTTGGAAAAAGAATGTGGCAATGTGCACCAATAGTCTTAAAACGCATGTAGCCCTTTCTTTGCAAGGTGCTATAGGTAACTGAAAACTCAGTCATATCAGAACTGTGCAAAATGAGACATGATTGCATTGCTTTAGAAATAATAATTTCACCTCCAGGAATCTATTTTGAGATTATAAGTAGGGATGCATGGAAAGATTAACTTAAGTATATTTGTTGGTGCATTATTTGTGTATAAAAATGAGAAATAATTCACATATCCAACAATAAGGAATTGGTTAAATAAATTTTGTACTTCCATTTAGTAGAACACTGTGTTTCCATAAAAACTGTGTTTTCAAACAATAGCTAAAGACATTTGGAAATGTTTATATTAAATGTAAAAGCAACATGCAAAAATTACATACAGAATGATCTCAATTTTATGTGCATCTGTGCAACCATGCTCCCAAGAATATACACACATGATACTAGTTTACATTGAAGCAAAATGTTAAGAAGTCTCTTTCTGAGCAACGAGATTATGGGTAATGTGTAATTTTTTTTAAAAGGTTTCTGTACTTCCCCAATCTCTCACTTCTCTTCTGGGCCACTAATTACATGTTATTTAGATTATTTGGTATTGTCTCATGGGTATTTTAAAACAAGCTTTATAAAAGAATAGTTTGAGATTACAAAAAGTTGCAAAAACATTGCAGTTCCCGTATACCTCATAGCCAGTTTCTCCTATTGTTAGAATATGGGTCATCTGTGGATTTGCTTCTAATGGTGTTATTTCTCTTCTCCATGGGTCTCATTACCATTCTTAGCATCTCTCAATGTTGTTGCTGTATATTGGCCATGTAATTCAAAAGAACAATGGGAATAGAGACAAATAATAATCACTTCTATCAAATGGCATGGCCCTTGCTCTGTCAGTTCTCTATGGTTCAGGGCTTGGTCAATCTGATCTGCAGTTAGGTTGGTTCTGAGCTTTGTTGCAGGTATTTAGATTCAGCTTATGGCTGGTTCTATAAGTTTTAAGAGTTAGATGGGGACTTATCTTGGAATTCTACGACCTGCAGGACTCTGGAAATTTCACCAACCATCATAGCCTAGTCCCCAGCTTTCTAAACTGTGAGAAACCTCTCTATGCTTTATAGCCCAGCCACCAACTTTGGGGGTTGCTGTCACACTATTTTTGCTTTACAATTCTACCTCTCCATTATGGAAACTGGTAATATCTCTTTCTACTTTTAAGCCTTTCCCCCAGCTACTGGTAGGCAGCTACAGTGTACTCAGCAAAGGCCCGGCATGCCTCAGGATAGGGGCATTTATCTCAGTTCTCAAACTGCTTTGACACCAGTTCCTGTTGGCTACAACCTTGCAGTAGGTGAAAGCCCACTCTTTTAGAAGGACTCCTATAGACTTGTATGCCTGAAACCTATGTAATCCTTGCTAACAGATGTCACCCCAATAAGTCTAACAATAAAAATAATTTTTTTTTAAAAAAAGAAGGACTCCTGGCAGCTTTACTGCCCTCCACCCAAGCTTCACTGGGCTACTGCCTTGCAATCAATGAAATGCATGTGCCCTCCAGATTCTCTCTCATCTCTCCTGCCTTGCTTCCCCATTCAGCAGGCCACTTTTTTGTACTCACAGAAGACCTGATATATGTGTACCTCTGGAGGATATTGCTCAGCTTTCCTGCCCTGGCACTCAGTGCAGGCTGTGTGGGTACTGACTAGCTCTGTTACTGGGTGCCTTGGGATTCTAATCTATTATGACAGCCCACATACAAACATTGAAAGTTTGTTGACAATTAGGCTGGTTTCTCCTCTCCTTTCTATGTTTCTTTCAGCATGTTCCTAGAAATAAAAGCAACTGTGAAAATCATCCCCTAAGAAGGGTATGATTCTTTCTAAAATGTTGTTAATACAGGCTTTTTCCCTCATGGATTCTCTGATAGGTATAAAACAAGTAAACAAACCAAACTATGATTTTGTAAAATTTCTGGCATCTTCTCCTTGTTAGGATAAGAACGACAAACTCTTACAACCTTCTACATCTTATATGAAAGATAAGTCTTGTTCCCTCATTAGCTGTTGTGCATTATCTTCAAGGTATAGTTTGAATACCTTTCACAAAGTTACCTTGAATACACACACACACACACACACACCATTTAAATATGGCCCTAAATTGTCAAAGTTCAACATCCACATTGAATAAATTCACCAAACAAACATTTGTTTGTGTACCTACTATGTGCTAAGAACTAATTATCTTGTATTCTGGAGATACAGGATAAAAGCCCCATGGCATTTACCTTCCAGTATACTTCTGGAAAAATAAAAGAATCATGATTTAAATGTGAGCACATCCACTGAACTCAAGTTTACCGTACTCTAACATTTGAAACAGCTATTTCAGGAGCCAAATTATTAAGGATAATTTATTCCAGAACTCTGTTGAAATAAACAATGCTTCTGAGTTCTGTGCACATGTGTAGCCAGCAGGAAGCTGTCTGACTACATCAGCAAAGTCAGAGCTCTACATGGAAAGCTGGGTATTCTGTGCATGCACAGGCATGCCCTGGGGTCTCAGGCTCATAAGAGGATTACACTCCTTTTTGTGTGTAATCGTTTCCTTGATGACAGATTTAATATGAATAATCATGCTCAACTAATAAGCAATCCAGTATAATTTAACAGAAGTTGGTAATGTAAGTTAAAATGAATCTTCATCTACAAATTTAGGAGCATCCTGTATACAACAGAGAAGGTCAGTGTGTGAAGAGCTAACCTAAAAATAGCAACATCTTGAATTACATTATTGCATTAATTTATTTTACTTAAGCAACTGAGACTATGAAAAGTGGAAAAATGCATTTCATGACAGACATAATATAGGTATGATATTAAGTGCTTAACCCAAAAGATTGTACTATTCACCTAAGACATGAAATCATGTTTACTCACACAGTTTCAGATTATCAACAAAAGCAGTGTCACTGAACTTTTTCTCTAAAGTTCCAGATTGTGAATAGTTAAGGCTTTGAAGCCTATACTGTCTCTGTCCCAATCACTCCACTCTGCTGGTACAGAATGAAAATAGCGATAAAAATAGGTAAATAAATGAGCATGGCTGTCTTCCAATAAAACTTCATTTACAAAAATGGCAGCATGCTCTTTGTGGCTTATGGGCTAAAGTGCACCAACCCTTGAACAAAAGAGTTGGAAGTACTAGAGTTGTAATTAGACTCTCCAGAAGAAATTACAGGTTATATACAAAATATGTTGATGCATAGCTGGTTATGGACAGAATTGATGGTTGCATATGTGTTGTGCACAAAATCTGACTCTATCATGAAAATATTTCTAGACCCATATGATAGGATTTATAAGCCAGTATCATATCAATGCATAATGACTCTGTGCCTGAGGTTGGTCTGGGAGATAGATTCTCAATAGACTCTGATATACCAGCTTTCCTCTGGGTGGGGAAGAATTAATTAGATTAAGATTATGTCAGTTATATAGATGTTTTTAACACCACTCATTCATTCAACCAGCACTGATGTTGTTCACATTATGCTGGGATTGGGGGATCCAAAGATAAATAGAAAATAATACCTGTTCCCAAGGGCTTGCAGTCTAATGACAGAAGTGATACAAAAAAATTAGAGAAGTCTAATAAATTCCATAGTAAAAGCATAAACGAAGCACTCTGATGTGGGGACAGGAAAGATTTCAAATTTTCCTAAAGATATTATAACAAAGACTTTGTGGAAAAAGATGTTAATCATTTGGTCATTAAAGAGAGAGTGTTTGCCAGGCAGACAAATGGAGGAGATATTTCTGGGCAGCCAGGCCATTTTATTTTATTTTATTTCACTTTCTTCTTACTCCTTGTCATCTGGCTTCTGTCTCCACAACTTAAACTTCTCTCCTGAAGGACACCAATCCTTCAGGCTACATTCTCTTTGTGACTATTGTTTTTCATATTGCATTGTTAACCACTATCTCCTCCTCTTCCCTTCTTTTCCTTTTGTTTTTTTATTTTGGGAGATCACTCAGTTTAAAGTATGAAAAATAGATATTTATAGGGAAACTGGTAAGGATTTTGTTGTGTTAATCAAATTAAGAAATGATAGTACCTGATCTAAAACTTGGAGTGCTAATAGAGAGGGGGAATAGATCCTGAAGTAATTAGAAAAACTGACTCTCATGAGAAGAAACCACTTGGATGTAGTGCTGTGGGAGGTGGATAAGGTATGACCCCATCACAATTTGGTGTATTAGAGCTTTCACAAAGTGATTATCTTCACATTCAAAAGTGCTTTGACCCCTGAACATATTGTAATACAAATTTTACCATCTTAACCATTTTAAGTGTACAGTTCAATGGCATTAAGTACATTCACATTGTTGTGCAACCATTATCACCATCTATCTCCAGAACATTTTTTGTGTTTTGCAAAACTAAAACTCTATACTCATTAAATAATAACTTCCCATTCTCCTCTTCTCACAGCCCTGGCAACCACCATTTACATTCTATTTCTATAATATTAATATGAATATGATTGCTCTAGGCACTTCATATAAGTGGAATCATACAGGATTTGTCTTTTTTGTGACTGGCCTATTTCACTTAACATAGTGTCTTCAAGGTTTATCTATGTTGTAGCATATTTCAGATGTTTTTTAAAGCTCAATAATATTCCATTGTATATATACTTGTACACCACATTTTGTTTTATCCATTCATCCACTGATGGACACTTGTGTTGCTTCCACCTTTTGGCTATTTATTTATTTTTTTTAAGTTTAAATTACATTTATAAGATGCTTATATTATTCCAAGTTGAAAATATCTGCACAGTCAATTTTTTTAAAAAATCATAAATTTGTTATTTCACAAGTTAGCACAAAAACACCAAGTTGATCTCAACTAGCACAAATTTCTCAAAATCTTCCCCTCTATTTACCCTTTTGGTTATTTTCTTTGCCTTTCCCTTTCTTACCTTTTGTAACATAGTTAAGAAGAGATTGGCTGTTAAATAACCCCTAGAATAGCTAACATGTATTACAATTATTATTTTATAGTCAGTGCTTATTTTGTTTTACTTACAACTTTGCCAAATTCCTTTCTCACCATTGCTTCCTGAATCCCAGTTCTTTCATCTGATTTCAGTTTTTTTTCTATAGTAATAGTCTTCAATAGTTCATTCAGCAAGGATTTAATCAATTTCTTAGGCTTCGTTTCTCCAA
This sequence comes from Lyroderma lyra, assembly GCA_004026885.1. Lineage (NCBI taxonomy): Eukaryota > Metazoa > Chordata > Mammalia > Chiroptera > Megadermatidae > Lyroderma > Lyroderma lyra. The sequence continues at coordinate 104,586 of PVJL010004197.1, forward strand.
AAGTCTATTTTGACCTCATTCTTGAGTGAAAATAATAAAGCCATAGCTAGATATATCACCGTGAAACTTTAAAATGCCAAAACAAAGAAGTCTAGATACTTAACAACTTATATATAGATATTTGTCATATGAAAGAAGCAGCATTACAAATGAGTAGTCTTGGGGACATTGTCTATTCACATAGATGAAAAAAACTAATTGTAAAAAATGTCATATTGTAAAACATTGGAAGAAAATAGAAAATATCTTCATGGCATAGGAATAGGGAAATACTTATTATATAAGATTCAAAAACACAAACCATAAAAGATAATAAACTTGAATATCTTGCATTAAAAAATTATTTACAGGAGGGCAAAATGGCAACTGGAGGGGAGGTCCCTAAAGCCTCTCCCAGAAAACACAATTGAACAACCACTCAGGAGCCAAGAAAGAGGACCCTGAGTGACAAAACAGCAGCTGAGAAATCCACGAATCACAAGTAAACACCTGAAGGTTGGAGAGAAGCGGGTGAGCGGGAGAGAGGGAAGGGAGCAGAGATGGATTGCAATGGGACCCAATCGTGACTGACTATCTGGGAGCACCACGGTGCATGGGAGGGGGGAGGGCAAGAGGCAATAAGAGGAAAAGCCCTAGCAAATTGGCAGAACAGTGGGAGACCATGGGGGAGCTGGGCTGTGGAGCTGAAATTTGGAGTGGCGAGTTGGGGACAGAGTTTGGGAGCCAGCCTGTGGAACTTTTGAGTGGTAGCAGGGCTGAGCAAGGACTCTGAACTACAGAGATGACACCTTGGTTCTCGGCTACCTTGGGACCCACAGCGCAAGTGCGCATGGCTCCTGTACAGGGCTGTGGTTCCTGGTCCGGCCCACTGCGGAGGCAAGCCAACTGCCTTCCTACCTCCAAGTCAGACCCACAGCTTCGGACTTGTGCACGTGCCTGCTTGTGCGCCCCTAGGTCCTAAAAACAGTGTGAGCCCGCAGACTCTGCCCCAACATTTGGCTGCGGAAGCAAGCCCAGGAAGAAAGGCAGATTTGATAGCATTCGCCCCAGCCAGCAGGAGAAGCCTCAGCCCGCATCACCCACCCTCCCTAGCATAGGGCAGAAGGTGGAGCTGCCCCAGAGATCCTTTTGTTGTACTCTCCCCTATTATATAGCCTCCCCAAGAACTAACTATCTACAGGAAGCAGAGGGACCACAATAGATGTGCACCGCCACCAAACGTAGCAGGAGACCAGAAATAAGAAATAAACAACCCCCCCTCTCCCAAAACTTGGCCCATAGTGCCACCTCATGTCTGCCCTATAGCAAGACACCACAAAAGTACCAATCTGGGCTTCTAGGCACTACTACTGAACATAACACCCTCATGTCAAAGAGGAAGAACCCAGCAGAGAGGATGAATTTCTTAAAAACTAAAACTCCTGAGAAAGAACATGAAATTTATCCAGAAGACAGCTTCTTAGACCTAGAAGTTTCTGAACTAAGAGACAGAGAATTAAAGTAGCCATTCTAAAGGCTCTGAGAGAAATGAAAACATACTGACAGAACACCATGGCTGAGATGAACGACATAAAAAAGGACATGAATGACATAAAAAAGGAACTCCATGAACAAAAGGAACAATTTAACAAAGAAATTCAAACCATAAGGAAGATTGAAATGGAAATGCGAGAGATAAATAATACAATAAAAGAAGTGAGAAACGACATAACTGCCATAGGAAACAGGGCCAACCAGATGGAGGAAAGAATTAGTGATATCGAAGATCAGAACATGGAAACAGCTAAGAGAGAGGAAGAGAGGGAATACAGAAACAAAAGCATTGAAAGAACTCTACAAGAACTATCTGACTCCATGAGACAAAACAACATCAGGATAATAGGAAAAGAAGAAGGAATAGAGCATTCTACACAGAGCGTACTCAAACAAATAGTAGATGAGAACTTTCCAAACTTATGGAAAGATACGGAACCCCAAGTTCAAGAAGAAAACAGGTCCCCTAGATACCTGAACCCTAATAGATCTTCTCCAAGACACATGGTACTAAAGATGTCCAAAACTAAAGACAAAGAGACAATTCTCAAGGCAGCCAGGGAAAAAAGAACTATAACCTTTAGAGGAAAACCCATCAGACTGGCATCAGATTTCTCAGCAGAAACTCTACAAGCCAGGAGGGAGTGGAATCCAATATTCAAAAATTTAAAAGAGAGGAACTTACAGTCAAGAATAAATTATCCAGCAAACTTATCTTTCAGATATGAAAGTAGAATAAAGACCTTCTCAGACACACAGAAGCTGAAGGAATTTGCCAGCAGAAGGCCAGCACTCCAAGAAATACTAAAGGAGGCTCTTCAACCTGAAACAAAACATCAGCAGAAATGGAACAAAGTTGGGGCAACAAGAAAGAAACAAAAACAAACAAACAAACAAACAAAAACAAAGAAAGAAATAAGTAATGGCCACAGGAAATCCTCACATATCGATCATCACTCTAAACGTTAATGGACTGAACTCACCAATAAAAAGACACAGAGTAGCAGACTGGATTAAAAAACAGAACCCACCCATATGCTGTCTCCAAGAAACACACCTCAGCCATATAAGGACAAACACAGACTCAGAGTGAAAGGATGGGAAAGAATACTTCAAGCAAATGGTGACCAGAGAAAAGCAGGAGTTGCCATACTGATATCTAATGAAATAAACTTCAGGTTAAAAAAGATAGTAAAAGACAAGGATGGACATTACATAATGATAAAAGGCACAATACAACAACAAAAAGACTTGACACTAATTAATAGATATACTCCCCAACCAGGATGCACCAAAATATACAAAGAAACTACTAACAGATTTGAAAGGAGAAACTGATGAACATGCAATCATTGTGGGAGACTTAAACACCCCACTAACAGCCATGGACAGATCATCCAAACAGAAAATAAATAAGGAAACATCAGCTCTAAGGACACATTACAGCAATTGGACATAATTGACATTTACAGGACACTTCATCCAGCAAAAAGAGACTATTCCTTCTTTTCTAGTGCACATGGAACATTCTCAAGGATAGATCACATGCTGGGACACAAAAATAGCCTCACCAAATTAAAGAAGATCAAAATCATACCAAATGTATTCTCAGACCACAGCGCTTTGAAATTGGAGATCAACTGTAAAAAGAAATCAGAAAAAAACACATATACATGGAGATTAAACAACAGCTTATTAAAAAAGGACTAGATAAAAGAACAAATAGAAGATGAGATTTAAGAATATATAGAAACTAATGACAATGAAAATACAACATATCAGAATTATTGGGACACAGCAAAAGCGGTAATAAGAAGGAAATTTATATCACTACAGGCCTATCTTAAGCAACAAGAAAAATCACAAGTAAACATCTTAACATCCCATCTTAAAGAACTAGAAATAGAAGAGCAGACAAAACCCAAAGTCAGCAGAAGGAAAGAAATAATAAAAATTAAAGCATAGCTAAACCAATTAGAGAACAGAAGGACAATAGAAAAAATTAATATTACGAAGAGCTGGTTCTTTGAGAAAGTCAACAAAATTGACAAACCCCTGGCGAGACTAATCAAAGGATGAAAGGGAAGGACACAGATATTCAAAATTAGAAATGAAAGGAAAGAAATTACCACTGATACCACAGAAATACAAAGGATTATAAGAAAATATTATGAAGAACTTTATGCCACTAAATTTAACAGCCTAGAAGAAATGGACAAGTTTCTAGAAACTTATAGACTACCCAGACTGAACCTAGAAGAACGGGATAATCTAAATAGACCAATCGATAGTAAAGAGATTAAAACAACTATCCATAATCTCCCTAAAGGCAAAAGCCCTGGACCAAATGATTTCACCGATGAGTTTTACCAAGCATTCAAAGAAGAATGAACACCTATCCTCCTCAGACTCTTCCAAAAAAATTGAAGAGGAAGCAATACGTCATAACTCATTCTATGAGGCCAACATTACCCTAATACCAAAGCCTGGCAAAGACAACACAAAGAAAGAAAACTATAGACCAATATCTCTGATGAACACAGATGCAAAAATTCTAAACAAAATCTTAGCAAACAGAATACAACAATGCATCAAAAAGATCATACACCAAGATCAAGTGGGATTCATCCCAGGAACACAAGGATGGTTCAACATATGAAAATCAATCAATGTGATACACCACATAAACAAAATCAAAGATAAAGATCATATGGTCATTTCAATTGATGCAGAAAAAGCTTTCGACAAGATACAGCATCCATTTATGATCAAACCACTAAATAAAATAAGTATAGAAGGAAAGTATCTCAACATAATAAAGGCCATATATGACAAGCCCTCAGCTAACATCATACTGAATGGGGAAAAGCTGAAGCCTAGTCCCCTAAAATCAGGAACAAGACAGGGATTCCCCCTTTAACCACTGCTATTTAATATAGTACTGGAAGTTCTAGCCACAGCAATCAGGCAAGAAAAAGGAATCAAATGCATCCAAAATGGGAAAGAAGAGGTCAAATTGTCACTATTTGCAGATGACATGATCCTTTATATAAAAAGTTCCAAAGATTCCACCAGGAAACTATTAGAAACAATAAACGAATACAGTAAAGTCGCAGGATACAAAATCAATGTAAAAAAATCAACAGCATTCCTATATACAAACAACAAATCTACAGAAAAAGAAATGAGGGAGTCAATTCCCTTTGCTATCACAAGAAAAAGAATGAAATACCTGGGAATTAACTTAACAAAGAACGTGACAGACTTATACAGGGAAAACTATAAGACACTTTTGAAAGAAATTGAAACAGGCTTTAAGAGGTGGAAAAATATCCCCTGTTCATAGATAGGAAGACTTAACATTGTTAAAATGGCCATTCTGCCCAAAGCAATCTACAGATTTAATGCAATACCCATCAAAATCCCACAATCATACTTTTGTAAAATAGATAAAAGAATTAGTAAGTTTATATGGAACCATAAAAGATCTTGAATTGCCAAAGCAATACTACATAAAAAGAATAAGGCTGGTGGCATTACATTCCCTGACTTCAATTTATATTTCAAAGTATCAATAGTCAAAACAGCTTGGAACTGGCAGAAGAACAGAAATATAGACCAATGGAATAAAACTGAAAACCCAGAAATAAACCCACAAATTTATGGACAAATCATTTTTGATAAAGGAGCAAAAAACATACAATGGGGAAAAGACAGCCTCTTTAGTAGGTGGTGTTGGCAAAACTGGAAAAACATACGCAAAAGAATGAACCTGAGCTGTGAACTCTCACCATATTCAAAAATGGAATATTACTCAGCTATAAGAAAAGATGAAATATTGCCATTTGCAACAAAATGGATGGACCTGGAGATTATCATGAAATAAGCCAGACAGAAAAAGCAAAGAACTCTATGACTTCACTCATATGCGAAATATAAAACTGAAAGCAACAAAGAAAAAAGAAATGAACAAACAAGCAAACAACCCGTGGACACAATCAATAGTTTAATGTTTATTTGGGCATGAGTGGGTTAGGGAGGGGAGAAAGGGGAGGGTGGGAGAGGAAGCAGGGAAGCTAAATATATGGTGATGAAAAGAGAAGTCACATTAGGTAGTGAACTTATACAACAAGTTGACAATGCACTCTAGAATTGTATACCTGAAACCTATGTAATCCTTGTTAACAGATGTCACTCCAGTAAGTCTAACAATAAAAATGAATTAAAAATAAATAAAAATACCAAACAACCTGATTAAAAATGGGCAGAAAACCTTAATAGATATTTCTCCAAAGAGGACATACAGATGACCAATAAACATGAAAAGATGTTCAACATCACTAATCATTAGAGAAATGCAAACCAAAACCACAGTGAGATACTATCTCACTCCTGTCAGAATGGCTCTCATCAACAAATCAACCAACAACAAATGTTGGCATGGATGTGGAGAAAAGGGAACCATTTTACACTGCTGATAGGACTTAAAATTCATCCAACCACTATGGAAAATAGCATGGAAGTTCCTCAAAAAATTAGAAATGGAACTACCGTATGCTCCAGCAATTCTACTCTGGGTATTTATTTAAAGAAATCCAAAACACTAAGTTGTGGTACATTTACACAATGGAATATTACTCGGCCATTAAGAAGAATAAAATCTTACCTTTTGCAACAACCATGGATGGAACTAGAAAATACTATGCTAGGTGAAATTAGTCAAACTGAGAAAGACAAATATCATATAATCTCACTTATATACCGAATCTAAATAACAGAATACATGAACAATCAAAATAGAAAGCAAAAAGCAAAAAATAACAAATTTAATTAAGAAATGGGCAGATCATCATGCTAAGTGAAATAAGCCAGACAGAAAAAGAAACATGAACATGATTGCACTCATATGTGGAAGATAAAGTTGAACAAAGAACAAAGAAACAAAGAACAAACAAAGAAAGAAAATTCATGGACACAGTCAATAATTAAGTAGTTATATGAGGGGGAGGGAGGAGGTAGATTGGGGTAAAGGGACAGGAACACAACTTATGATGATGGAAAGAAAACTGACTCTGGGTTATGAACATATAATACAACACATAGAGGATGTAATGTAGAATTGTACACCTGGAACCTATGTAATTTTTACTAATCAATGTCATGCCAATAAAATTAACAAAAAAATTTTTAAAAAGGAAAAAAAATTATTTACAAAGTAAATAAGCAAGGCACACACTAGGCTACTTGTATAGCACAAAGCAGACAATTATTAGTATGTACAGAATTCCAGCATGAAAAAATAGAAAAGATAGGAAAAATGTGAATAGGCAATTTATAGATGAAACTTCAATAACCAGTAACTTCTTTATTTCCCCAATATTCAGAAAAATTAAAATTAAAATAACATTGAAATAGTTCTTTACATTCATTGACTTGGCAAAAAAAATAATTCTCACACACACACACACACACACACACACACACACCAGGGTGACAAAAAAGGTATACACATTTCAAGAGATGTTATCTATTTATTACTTTTCAGAATTGAATTGAATTACAGTAGCAATGTATAGTATGACTTTCACTTAAAAGTTGGCATTAGTCAAATGAATGCTAACATCATCATGTGAAAGGCAGGGTAGTCAAAGAAAATGGTGGAAGCACTGTTGTTGTTCAAGGAGTGCAAGACCATTTTGAAGTGGTATTTGAAACTCAAGAATGTTATTTGAGTTTCCTCCATGTTCTTCTGACTCAACAACGCTTGACTTCTACCTGTGGGGGACCTTAAAGAATGTGGTATACTACTGTTGAAAACTGGCTACACTGGAGTTACTTTGGGAAGAAACTGAAACAGCATGCACAGTGATATGAGTGGATACTTTGGTCAACGTTGCTTAAGCAGTAGTTCACCATAATCAAAAGTGTCTGGTTCCTGATGGTAATCACTTTGAGCACCTCTTGCAATTGCAGAAGTAAAACATGGCTTATATTCATCTTTTATTAGTATATATCGAGAATTACAATTTTAATACAGTTTTTTCCTTTTTAAATGTGTATACCTTTTTTTAGTGCACACACACATGTAGAAGATGCCAAATATATATATATAAATATATCTTTTTTTTTTAATCTGACACAATGATGGTGAGGATATAAGTGAAGAAAAATTTAAATACCATTGAATAAACAGTAAATTATTAGAATCATTTTAGAAAACATATTATTTAATAAAATTGAAGGCCCATATAACCTACAAACTAGCAGTTGCACATCTAGGTAGAGACCCTATAGAATCTCTTCGACATGTGCAAAATGGACATATTAACAAGGTATTCATTGCAGCACTTTAGTAACTATATAAAAGGACTAATAATTCATTGTATGAATAATTAAATAAAGTGATATACCATAGAATAGAATGTCGTGTAGTAGTTGGAATAAATGTACTGGATACATACTGTGGATAAATATTTAGACTATTATCTATGTCAAAAGCAAGTTGTAGAATGCTATAACTCAAGTTCCCCAGAATATAGTTTCTGCCTCTGTGTGATAGTTTATGAGAGGTTTATTGAGGAGTGCCCTCAGGATCAACACTTCTAAGGGAATGATAGAAGCAGAGCTGGAAGGAGAAGTTGAACCACAACTAAGTTGCAACAGAGGCCCCAGTTCATTCCACAGAAAGCTCTGGATTGAGGATGTCCCTTTAGAGTTGCTCTGTGTTGAGGTAAGAAGATCAGGTCTTTCTACTGGCTTCCATCCTCATCCAACAGTTGGTGGATGCTCCCAGGGAGAGGGTATGACTTTGGGCAAGGTGGAAATTCCCAGTGAAAGATTCAACTATGGCTAACACTCCCAAATGGGGGAATGAGTGCTTTGTCCTAAAGGTCTCAGTGATCCCATCACAGTGTCCACTACATAGAATGAACTGAATAGTATAATATTTCTGTAGTTTATAAATACACAAAAAGCCATAGGTTGTTTATGTATATGAATATGTGCTAAAATTATAAATACTTCTGTCCATTCTTCTTAACTGAGCCAATAAATTTTCCTCAAGACTTCAGCTAGCTTGAGTGGCTTTCTGTCACTTGCAACAAAAAGAACCCTGTCCAGTACATAGCACTTCATTGTGAAAGTAGACAAAGGAGTAATAATAAATAAAGTGAAATCACTTATTTTTTAATTATTTCTTTGTTTTTTCATAATTTATTTCAAATAACTGGTTTATTTCCAAGGTAGATTCACAATATCATAAATGAATGTAAATAAGGACTTTGCATTAAATGTAAATTAGAAGACTTTGCTCTTCTTTATGAATCCACTGATGCAGTCCTTCAGTTATTTTATAAAGAAAAGTAGATTATACTCATGCACCTGAGAAATCCTGCGGTTTGAAAGGCCACTGCATAGATGGACAGTTCAGTGAGCATACTCCAACTGGCAAACTGCATAGTGTGGGATAAGGCATTCTGAACCCAGCCTTATAGGAGGAGTTCATGAAGACTCTTAACTTCTATTATTCTAAGTTTCTGTATTTATAAATTAAGGATGAGAATGATGATGATGATGGTAATGATGATGATGATGATGATGGTGATAGCTATCCCATTCTGTCTCACAAGGTTATAGTGAGGATCAAAAGAAACTGGAGAGTAGGAGACAAATATTCTGTGATAGTACAAGAAGCTTTTCATGTTGGTCACCGGGGAAGTCTTAATTACTGAAAAATCTGTTTTGTCTTTTCTAAGACTGTGCTGTGACTATTTTAGCCTTCAAGCCTTGCCTTGTCTGAAATGCCTTCTCCCCTCCCCTCCATGTTGTGAAGTCTTCAGTGTCCATCAAGCATACTTCCTCCATGGAAGTGCCCTTCTTTCAATCTTTTCTCTGAGTCCCTTCAGTGAAGTTTGTGGATCACTATTGCACCCTGCCTTTCTCTGGTCATTGCTTTGGATCTCTTGTCTCCCTTGTCAGAGACAATATTTTATACATCCCCTCCTCCCCCAATACATAACAAAAGCTGTGGACTTATGTAGGTAAATGTTTGCTGAGTAGTGTTAAAAGATAAAGTGAAGAATATTGTAAAGAGTTTTGTTAAGAGTTTATTTGAGCAAAAATTGATTCAAATCAAGCAGTATTCAATCTAGCAGGCAGAAAGGAGCTTGGAGGAGCTATACAAAATGAAAGACTGTTAAAGCCAGAAGGAAATGGGAAGTTATACTAGGCAAAAAAACAGGTTGGCTATTGCAAAATTACTTTTCTTTAGGGGATGACAGGGATCTGTCAGTCAGATTACCTAACTGATGCTGATCTGATGATTCCTAATTGACTGGTGTAAGATTCCATTTTTGGAAGAGACAAAACTATAATTCAGATAAGTTTCAATTTGGTGACATGGGGCTTAGCATAAGTAACTCCATCCTGGGCTTGTTGTCTTATCTTTTACAGTAGTTTAGTAATCCATGAGGCAGCTTGTACCTGCTCCCAGGAACCCACTCTGCATATCACTTCCCAATTTTAGGTTCAGTGATATTGAGTTTAGTAGCTGAAATTGTCAGTGCTGGGAGTATTTATACCACAGAAACCAACAAATGCTACAAATTGTCGCTGCTCCACCACAAACACACACACCATGCCAGCTGTTAACGTTTAGCAGCATACTTTGTACTGAGGCAGATGTAACAAAAGTCTGCAACAGAGAAGCCAACACAGCAACTAAGATGGAGTGACAGCTGTTAAAGCTCCAATGCAGGAGGGAGGATTGAACCTTTTTAAAGAGTACCCACCTTCAAATTAGATTTCACAATCTAAGTAAATATAAAAAGGCCACCAGATCTTTCTACTTTAATCACATTAATCTCATGGTTTTATTAAGATTATTGAAAATGTGATAAACTTGTAGAAATGGGAGACATAAGGGTATTTTTATCATTACTATCAGGGACATAGAAATAAAAGGTTAGTCTAAAAACTCTTTAACAGTTTATTTGACAGTAAAATAAAAAGGTTTGACCAAATTTTAAAATTACATAATGAGTTATGGGGGGAAATATAATTGCAAAACCTCTGCATTTGAGTTTCAGCATTTATGACATTGAACATATTTCATTGTGAATGAAAAGGAAGTGAGAGTTGATATAACTTCATAGATGGCACAAAGGGCAGCCTAAGCAAGAAGAGTGTGGTGTCCAACCTGGGTGACCAGAAAGAGAGTGAGTTGAGGTGGGATGGTCTGCAACATTTTCTGTTAATTTTTCTAAATCCCTTTTCTTAATGTCAATTACCCATTAAGTAAAACACTAGAAAACAGATTTCTAAATTAAAGAATAGGGTTAATCTAAAACTTATGTTCTACTTTATGCATAAATACACTTTTAAAAAATCATTTTAGGATAAGATTACCTTACGGTAAACTCCAGCCAAATGCCTACCAAGATAATGTTTTCCATTTAAGTTTTAAGTCCTCAATCACTTGATTGGTTATAATGTGTAAATTGCAATATCACCATTAAGGTTAAATCAAGAATAAATTAAGGTTGCAACCACTTTCTATTCAATAAGTGACTTGATATGTTCAAGCTATTCACCTACAATTCTCAGTATTTGTGGAGGACCTCTGCCTTCCCCTGCCACTGGGCTGTGGAACATGGTGTTGGGCAGAGGGGTACTCGTGCTCTTGCTCTTGCTGCTGGTGTGCAGGTGCTTAACCGCAGCTCATAGGATCATCATGTTTAGTGAAATAAGCCAGACAGAAAAAACAAGGAACTGTATGACTTCACTCATATGCGGAATATAAAACTGAAAGCAAAGAAAAAAAGAAATGAACAAACAAATAACCCATGGACACAATCAATAGTTTAATGTTTATTTGGGGACGAGTGGGTTACAGAGGGGAGAAAGGGGAGGGGGTGGGAGAGGAGGGAGGGGAAGCTAAATATAAGGTGATGGAAAGAGAACTCAAAAAGAAAAAGTTGAAGGGAAATGATCACTGTCACAAAAGAACTTCTTAAAAGGAATAAATCAGTAATTCTCAAAAAAAAAAAAAAATGAGCCTAACATGCAGGAAAATCTATCACTTTAAAAAAAAAAATAAGAGTAAAGAAAGGGGGAGGAAATGAAAGATAAAAGAGGAGATAGGAGAGAAAAACAGGAAAATGAAAAATAAACTAGGAAGTCTGTGGTTTTAAAATGCAAAACTTCAATAACAGAAAATCAAAACATAATAAACAAATAAAATTAAAGCCATGAACAAAGGTATGAGAAAAATAAAATATTAAATCTGAAAAAAAAGTGTGATTTGTAACATATAACAGGAGGCTGACTCAAGAACATTCTGAAATCTTCTTGATTGTACAAAAAGGAGAAGGAACAAAAGTGTTTCTCATAAACATTTCATGTCTGAAGGATGGTGACTAAAATTTTTAGTGATGAAAAATAACCTTGTAGAAATAATCAAGGAGCTGGTTTGATTTAATTTTGACCTGTACAAGTTAAATACATGCACTTCCTTCAAGTGCTCTCTAATAGTCAGCTGACTTTTCCCATTCTATGAGACCATTAGGGTTCCAGCTATGCTTGTGACTGTCACTTTTCATGTTGGTATGAATACCTTACAAATATAGTTTGTGTAGAAAAATAAGTGATGTTAAAAAAGCAATCATTTGTTAGAAAAATTACAAAGGGTGCAATAACATAAAATGATGAAAATACCAAAGATATGAAAAATAAAGACAATTATTTAAAGACCCAATAGCTCTGAATGTTTGCTTTCACATGACAGATGTTTTTAACCAAGGTTCAACATTGGCAGTTTAAGTACACTTATGATTTTAATTTGTGTTCTAGCCTCTCTTCACATAGATGTCTACTTATAACATCTGTGAAGTGTGTGTAACCTGAATTTGACAGGGGAAAGTGAACAGACTGCTTTTGAAATGTTGCCATTAAGTCCATGTAACAGACCGTTAACAAAAATCTTAAGTAGTTATTCTAATCATCAACAGCAATCTTACACAAATTAAATTAGACCCAAAGGGCCCCGATTAACTTTAAAATGGCTTGCAGACATGTAACATACATTTAACTCCCCCCCCCCAAAATTTGGAGTAGAAATAACATTGCTCAGTGTGTGTCAGACGCACAGTTAAAACAAAAAAAATAGCATGTGTATTAGTCTCATAATGACATGCAGACAGAATTTTATTTTCTTTATCAGGAAACCACATTTATGTGCTTAGAAATTCAGTTAGGCCACAGCCAAGCTCGCCGTTTACATGCAAAATAGTTATTGAAAGAGGTAGGAAGCACAGTTCCTCTAATGAGTTCAAGAAGATTTTATTGCTAACGAAAGAAAACGTATGTCAACTGGCATTAACATTAAAATGATGCCATCAGCAATGGTGAAAGCTGAACTATAATTTCTACAGTTCAAACCCACCTATCAAGAAATAGGCTACATTCATGATTCAAAGTGTAATTATACCAAGAATTAAAGAAAATCCATTTTTAAAAATATTCTCCATTCTTTACTTTAGCCAAATTTCCAGAGGTCTGAACTTCTTAAATTTTCACTCATCTCAAATCCCAGGCAGCAGGGCCATCATCTGTTCGTTTGATATAGTCTTCACTGCTCACATGTATTTGATCATTTATCTTAAGCAACTTGCTTCCATCTGTATGGAACATGTGATTTCCTCCCAAACAGTAGTATCAAATAAGAACTAATTAATATTAAAGAATATAAACCATCACATTGGACAAAACTACATTTTGGACAGTCTATTAAATTGAAAATTTTATGTTCTTTCAAGTTTTACAAAACTATCATGGGCACCCATACTTATCAACAACTCTTGTGTTCTGGTGTCCTCTAGGTATGTTTTACACCCACTAGGAGATTCTCTCTTCTCCCTACCACTCCGGACTCTAGGTCAGAGCCATGGAAGAAGTTCACTGCCTGCAGAATATTCATTAGTACCTTACAGAACTAAAATACTTTTCAGAAACCTACCCCGCTTCCATACATCTCAGAGGATTTGACTACCATCTGCATCACCAAGGATAGCAGCTGACTGGTTCAAGTCAATGGCAGTCTCCTAGCCACTATGATTAGACCAGGGATAGACACACAATCTGAGATGATGTAGACAGAATAAAAGAACTATATTTCATGCTTTGGTATTAACCAGGAGGCATGTAGTTCCCATTGCCACTGTCAACCAAATTGGGAGCATGAGGAGAACCAGTCTAGGATGAAACTATTGCTCTAGCTTTAGAATATGGTTATATAGATCAATGTCCTTTTGCTTATTCCAGCTTGAGTCAGAGATTTTAATTCCTTGCAGTTGAAAATACTCGACTGGCATACAATTCTACAGTGCATTGTCAACTTGTTGTATAATAAGTTCACCACCTAATGTGACTTCTCTTTCCATCACCATATATTGTATGCCTAAAACCTATGTAATCCTTGCTAACAGATGTTCATCATGAAAAGTGTTGCCAAACAAATCTTAAATACATAATTTCAGTATTCCTGTCTTACCCAAGAACACACACTGGTTTCTTTCCCCCTCCACTCTCAAGTCTAGATTTCTCTGATTGATTTTAAGGCATTCTGTGACCACATAACACTAATCAACTGTTTCACTGCACTACCTCCTATGCTCTCTAAAAGTTCTGCACTATAGCCAGAACCCTCCATTTAACAACATTTTCTGATATGCATAGAGGGAATATCCATCCCTCAGGTTTTACCACAATTTTAGCCAGGATAAGGAATCCCCTCAACTCTTCTGTGACTATTAAATTCTACCCACCCACAGTGCTCATCACAAACCATTTCTCAAGGACAGTGAGCCCAGCCCATACTGATTTTTCCAAACTTCAGTACTGCTTGTCCTTGATTACCAATTACTGAGTTAAGTCTTTCTATTTATTTCATATGTGTGGGTCTTTTCAAATTTGATTGTAAACTTGAATAATAAGCAATGATATTATTCTTTCTTATATTCATTCTGCAGAGCACCTTGCACATTATGAAATTCAAATGCTCCTCTACAAATATTCCTCTGCAAATAAACTGGAGTGAGGTGAAGAAGTGTCTTTCCAGCATTACTGGCCCATGGAGCCTTGGTTGCCCCTAGTTATGCTGGTGTACCACTAGCCCCTCACATTAATACAGGTATTTAGGAGGACTAAGGACCAAGCTTTCTGTTCCTCAGTGTCCTTTTTGCCTTGCTATAGTCTGAGTAAGTCAATAACGATCTTCACATCTACAGAGTTGGTGGACAGAATCTCAAATTTCAAAGGGTATCTATGCCATTGATAATCCCTTCCAGTGCCAAGTAGGCTTGGACTTAAGCTGTTTCAGCTAAGTGCTTGTTCCCAAAATCCTCAGGCAGTTTTGAATGTCCTTCAGAGAAATAAATTTATTTCAAATGTCTACTCTAAATCTCTTTGGCTGCAACTCAAGTTCGTTCCCTCTATCACAATCCTAAATGAAAACAGGGACTAGGGCTTTCTTTGCTGAAAACCATGTCCACACCTTATACTATAACTGATTTTTTAGAATGTATTTATCAGTCTATCTTCTTTACAAGTTAAGGAAGTGGTATTATGTTTTATATATGATCTCATTTTTAAAGTAAAGGGCCATCTGCAGTACTGATTATAATAAGGCAAATTTTTAAATCTGCAAACATTCAGAAAGTACAGAGAAATTTCTCACATTTGCTTTATATATTTGATTTTAAAAATTAAAAAATTATAGATTCAGTTTATGCCTCCTCTATACAACTGCCTGTTTATTCTCCCAAAAGATAATTAATGACTATCCTGAAGCTAAGTGCATATTTGTCTTGTCCAGTTTTTAAATTTATATATTTATAAAACGTAATATATATAAAATATACATATATACATATCATATACATACATGTTATGGGATATATATATCACATATACAATATGCATTATTTTTCAGTATTCCTATTATTTGTAGTGCAGTAAATATATCACTCTGGAATTTACTTACATGTCAGAGTATATTTTTAAGATTTCTCCAAGTTAACAATATAGATCTATTTCATTTACAAGTCTTCCATTGTAACAATGATATAATGTATTTCCTCATTCTTCTATTCATGAGCATTTAAATTGTGTCCAGTTTTCCTCTATTACAAACTATATATTGATCATACATGTACTAATCAAAGTTTACATATATTTGAGCATTTCTCTAGAATATACAAATAAAAGTGAAATTGCTGTATTATAGGATATGTACATCATAAATTTTTAGCAGATAATAAAAATTGCTCTGCAAATTGCACAAAGGAAGTTACACTTCCACAAGATGTTTTTGAGAGTATTTTAGCCAACTTGATATTGTGATCTTTTAAAATTTTGCTAATCAGATAGGGTATCTTGTTATCTTATTTGTCATTTCCCTGATTGTTTGTGAGTTTAAACTTATTTTCTTACTTATTAATCATTCAGGTTTCCTCCTCTATTAATTGCTTGATTGTGAAATTCACCCATTTGTGTATTTTGTCATTCTTTTTTATTTGTAGGCTTTAAAAATATGTATAGTCTGATTTTTAAACCTTTGTCAATTATAGACATTACAAATACTTTCTCAGAGTGTGAATTGTCTTTTAACTCTAAGTGTCATATTTCATAGGTTTAAAAAATGGTTAATGTAGTTAAATTCATCTATTTTGGGGGGACTTTTTGCTTTTTAAGTCTTGTCTTAAGTTCATAAAATTTTCTTCCTAGCAACAAGGAACAAGAATACTTATCCCACCTCAAAGCCAGGTGGTTAAAGGGAGAAACTCCAGAGGGCTTTCAGAAAAGCACTGTTCTCGAGGTGATCCAGGTCTGCTTCTGAGCAAGAAGAAGAACATTCTGAAAGAAGCTAAGATGTAAAGGATTCAAGATGTGATGGATTCTAAGTTGTGGTGGGCACACTGAAAGGTTTGGGATTTGGAAAGAGTCAGGAGATGGATAGAAACTCTGTATGTACTTTTTGATCAAGAATCATGTACTTCAATGATTCTTGAAAATGCTCAGCCATTATTTCTCCACTCTTGTTTCTCTATCATTCCCTCCAGTCTTTTCTAGAACTCTTGTTGGAGCCTCTCAATGTAGCCACCATGTTTATAAATTGCTCTTTCATATTTTTACCTCTTTGTGTATGCTGCTTTATCAGTCGTTTCCTCAGCACCATTTCCCAATTCACTACTTCTCTATTTGTCTATGTCTAATCCAGAATTTGTTGCATTTATTTCAATGACTGTATTGTTCATTTTGAGGATTCCAGCTCGATTTGTTTTTTAATACAACCTTGTTTTCACTTTATTTCTATCTCTTTTTATTTTATTTCCTGTCATTTTTATGATGGTATTCCTTTGTCTCTTTGGGGCTCTGAAACATTTATTTGAACATTACTTTCAGATTGCTCTGTTATTTTCATGTCATTGTTAGAGAATCCATATAACTTGTAGATTCCATGGGCCATGTTTTAGGCAGTAATTGTCCTCTTCTAGTGTGTTTTGGTATTTGAGGCTGCAAGCTTACCTTGAAAAAATATATTTTTTGTTTGTCTTTCTTGTACATACCTCCTGCTCCACTCATGCCCCCTCATCTAGAAATTTTGATCTCCTCCACCCAGCTCCTAACTTAGAGCCAAGTCTTATATCTGCAGCTCAGAGCTCCTATCCTTGGTCATATTGGAAATATCCAAAATCCAGGCACCTAATTGCACATGGCCTTCCACAGGTCCTGGCTGTGAGGTTATGTCTGTATCTTCCCTCATCCCATTATTCTCCCTTTCATCTTTACCTCACTTTCTGGCATGAAATAATGAGCCTAGCCTGACCCCCGAACTTACATAGGGTACCTTTAATTTTAGTGCTCACCACAATGGAACTCCCAGCTGCCTCTGCCTGCCTGTAGGCTCAAAGCCTTATAGACCATCCCCAACTTACTGTTCTGTGCTTTCTCTCTACTTATAGTCCATAGAGATGTTGTCTTGCTTTTTACAGCATGAGTCATCCCTTTTCAATCTTTTTTATCATATCTCTATATGTTATTGGTTTGTACTAGGGTAGGTGGGGACTTGAAATATAAACTTACTGTGCAATTTGAGTTAGCATCCTCATTTTAAACAACCAAGAGGGAAGGAATACTAGCACAAAAGGAATGAATGGGCTCAATTAGGCTTAATTTAGTGATTCATTTAATAACTAGTAGCAACTCAAGCACTAAAGATGAGAATCAAGAAATAGTTGCTTCAGGGAGTTCCCTGATGGTGTAGTGGCTTAAGGCTTCAGCGCTGGCGCTGTCAGTGCTGCGGCCTGAGTTCGATTCCCAGTCAGGGAGCTACCCACACACCAAAAAGAAAAAAAAAAATACACACACACACACACACACACACACACACACACACACACACATATATATATATATAAAGAAATAGTTGCTTCAATAACATGTTCTGAAATTTCATGAACTATAACACATTCTTGGTTCTTGAGAATTATTATTTGTACTTTAGAGGTTATACTTTAAGGTTCAAAATCTTTAGATAAAATTATCTTTATAAGCCAAAGTAAATTATAATTAATAATCACTAATGATTTTTCTTTTATAGTTATTCTATAGCAATTGTTCTATTCATTAGACTTCAAAAAATTACTTATTAATCAATTAGTAAAAATTTTCTGAGCATTAATCATGTGCCAGGCAATGTGCTATGAGAAAATAAGACAGGATAGATAACACATAGACCTTAAATAAATATGTAATCACAGGAACAAGCTTTAACTTGTTACTGCTGTGAAAAGATCTCAGTGCCCTTCTTCCCATTCTTCACATACACAGCTCCTTCTTTTCCTTTAGGGTCTCAATGAAAATGTTATATCCTCTGAGGTCCCTCTCTCCACATGCCATTATTCCCTGGTACAGCTCAGAGCCCTGATTGGAGATGCTTGTAACAATTTACTATTATTTAGGTTATTTTTTTTAAAAAGTTTAACATCCTAACTTGACTATAAGCTCCACAAGGACAGAGAACCTGTCTGTCTTTTTCTATTTTCTTTGCTGTCACTTGCCATCACCTAGCATAATGTCTGGCTCATAGTTGGAACTCAACAAATATTTGCTGAATAAATGAATGAATGAAAAGTGAACCAATAAGAAGAGGAGACCTAAGAAATGAGTAAGCTTTGGCCAGGAGTAAATACAATATGAAAGGAGTGTTGGGTGGGAGTGGAAAGAACTTTCCTGGACCTATGTCAGGTCCTTGAGGGCAGAAGTAGTGAGTGTAGATCGCTGCTGAAGCAGAAAGAAAACCCAAGAGGTTAGAGTTGCAATGACTAAGGGATGGGCAGGGGTTACCTCATTTTGGCTTTGAATGCCAAACTGAGTTTAAATTTTATTTGAAAGGTCATTAGAAGCCAGTGAAGTGGTTTAAGCAAGAAAGTGACTTACTCAGCTTTTCTTTCTGAAACTGCTCTGTCCAATATGGCAGCCATTAGCCCCACATGACTACTTAAATTTAAATTAATTAAGAATAAACAAAATTGAAAATTCTCTTTCTCAGTCACAATTGAGATTTCAAGTGCTCAAAAAGCACATGTGGCTAGTGGCTTCCTTAACAGAAAACACAGATATAAAACATTTTCATCATTGCAGAAAGATTCATTGGATAAAGCTGTTGAAAGTACTGGACACTCTACTATATGGTAGGTGGGTCGGTGGGGACAATTCCAGTGTACTATAAAACTTGAACCTATCCAATGGTAAATCTAAGAACATGTATGAAGTGAAAAAATATTTAAATCTATAATCTATTTGAAAGCAAATTTTGAGTTTTGAAAGGGCAATTTAACAGTTGAGAAAAGTACCAGTGTTTATATACTCATAAAATCAAGACAAACACTCAGAACATTTTGACATACAGTTCTAAACTTGTGCAGTTTTCTAAAAACAAATATATTTAAAGACTGGTCTGGGAGTTCCCTGGTGGTATAGTGGCTAAGGCTTTGGTGCTGTCAACGCTGCGGCCTGGGTTCAATTCCCAGCCAGGGAACTACCCACATAAAAAACAAAACAAACGAACAAACAAAAACAACTAAAGACTGGTCTGGAGACAATGAACAAAAATCTATTAGCAAATTTACTAATTAGGGTCAGGTCTACACTTTAATGGAAATAGTAACCATTTGTTTATTTGACATAAAATTTCTTTAGCCAACTACCATAAATATTGGACACCTGTTAGAAATGATGTCCCTGAATTTCACATGTTTTACATATCCTAATAGTGACCCAGCCCACACAATATTTTTATATGATGACAGCTGTCATGAAAGCAGAATATCTTATATACACATTGCATTTTGATTAATGAACTAATGGTTGTTCTCTGTTAGTCATTAGGCCCTATGTAGTGTTTAGCTAAAGTATGCTGAGAATTGACAATAATGTTGATTATGTTCTCCCTGTGTTAGGGTATAGCAAAAATGATCACATAACAATAGCAGTGCTTTTCTTTTTTCTTTTATATAAAAATATTTTTTTATTGTTAGACTTATTGGGGTGACATTGGTTAGCAAGCATTATATAGGTTCAAGGAATACAATTCTACAGTGCATCGTCTATTTGTTGCATTATATGTTCACCACCTAGTGTGAATTCTCTTTCCATCATCATATATTTGGCTTCCCCGCCTCCTCTTCCACCCCTCCCTCATTCCCCCAACCCCTACCACCTTGCCCCCAAATAACCATTAAACTATTGGTTGTGTCCAAGAGTTGTTTTTCATTTGTTCATTTGTTTGTTTTTTCTTTGCTGCTTTCACTTTCATATTCCACATATGAGTGAAGTCATATGGTTCTTGATTTTTTTCTGTCTGCCTTATTTCACTTAGCATGATGATCTCTAGGTCCATCCATTTTCTCACAAGTGGCAGTATTTCATCTTTTCTTATAGATGAGTAATAATTCCATTGCGTATATGTACCACAGCTTCTTTATCCAGGCATCTATCGAAGGGCACTTTGAATGTATCCATGTCTTGGCCACTGTGAACAGCACTGTGATGAACGTTGGGGTACATAGGCCTTTGCAGACTAAGGTTTTTAAGCTTTTGAGGTAGATCCCCAGAAGGGGCATAGCTGGGTCATATGGTAACTCCATTCCCAATTTACTGAGGAAGTTCCACACGTTCTCCCACAGCTGTTGTACCAATTTGCATTCCCACCAGCAATGTGCAAGAGTTCCTTTTCCTCCACATCTTCTGCAGCACTTCTTATTCCTTGACTTGTTGATAATAGCCATTCTAACAGGTGTAAGGGGGTATCTCATGTGGTTTTGATTTGCATTTCCCTGAGAGTTAATGAGGTTGAGCATTTTTTCAGCTATCTGTTGGCCACTGTATTTCTTCATGGGAAAACTGTCTGTTTAGGTGCTCTGCCCACTTTTTAATGGGTTTGTTTTTTTGTTGTTGTTGACTCATACTAGTTCTTTATATATTTTAGATATTAGACCCTTATAATGCTTTGTTTGCAAATATTTTCTCCCAGTCAGTCGGTTGTCTTTTTGCTTTGTTGATGGTTTCCTTTGCTGTGCAGGAGCTTTTTAGTTTGATATAGTCCCATTCATTTATTTTTGCTTTTACTCCCCTTGGCTTTGAGGTTCATGAAGTCTTCCTTGAGCCCTAGGCCTATAAGTTTAGTACTAATGTTTTTTTCTATACATGTTATTGTTTTGGGTCTTATATGGAGATCTTTAATCCATTTTGAGTTAATTTTAGTATAGGGTGAGAGTTCACTGCTCAGATTCATTCTTTTGTATGTGTTTTTCCAGTTTTCCCAGGACCATCTACTGAACAGGCTGTCTTTTAACCATTGCATATTTTCTACTCCTTTATAAAAAAATATTTGTCCATAAATTTGTGGAGTTATTTCTGGGTTTTCAATTCTGTTCCATTGGTCTGTGTGTCTGTTTTTCTGCCAATACCAAGCTGTTTTGATTATTGATGATTTGTAGTATAAATTGAAATTAGGAAGTTTCATACCACCAGCCTTATTCTTTTTATGTAGTATTGCTTTGGCAATTCAAGATCTTTTGTGGTTCCATACAAATCTGATTATTTTCTTTTATCTATTTCATGAAAGTATGATTGTGGAATTTTGATGGGAATTGCAATAAATCTGTAAATTGCTTTGGAAAATATGGCCATTTTAACAATGTTAAGTCCTTGTATCCATGAACATGGAATATCTTTCCATTTTTTTGTGTCCTTGTCAATTTCTTTCAAAAGTGTCTTATAGTTTTCCATATATAAGTCCATCATGTTCTTTGTTAAGTTAATTCCCAGGTATTTCATTCTTTTTGTTGTGATAGCAAAAGGAATTGACTCTCATTTCTTTTTCTGAAGATTTGTTTATGCGTATAGAAATGCTGTTGATTTTTATACATTAATTTTGTATCCTGTGACTTTACTGTATTCATTTATTGTTCCTAACAGTTTCCAGGTGGAGTCTTTGGAATTTTCTATATAAAGGATCATGTAATCTGCAAATAGTGACAATTTGACCTCTTCTCTCCCGATTTGCATTCCTTTCTCTTGTCTGATTGCTCTGGCTAGAACTTCCAGTACTCTATTGAATAGCAGTGGTGACAGGGGGCATCCCTGTCTTGTTCCTGATTTTAGGGGAATAGGCTTCAGCTTTTCCCCTTTCAGTATGATATTAGCTAAGGGTTTGTCTTATATGGACTTTATTATATTTAGATAATTTCTTTCCTTCTATACCCATTTTATTCAGTGTTTTCATCATAAATGGTGTTAGATCTTGTTGAATGCTTTTTCTGCATCAATTAATATGATCGTATGGTCATTACATTTTATTTTGTTTATGTGTTGTATCACATTGATTGATTTTCATGTGTTGAACCATCCTTGTGCTCCCAAGATGAATCCTACTTGATCATGACGTATAATCGTTTTGATGCATTGTTGTAGTCTATTTGGTAATATTTTTAGAATTTTTGCATCTGTGTTTATCAGAGATATTGGTCTATAGTTTTCTTTTTTTGTATTGTCTTTACCAGGCTTTGGTATTAGGGTAATATTGGCCTCATAGAATGAGTTAGGCAGTACTGCCTCATCTTCAATTTTTTGGAAGAGTCTGAGGAAAATAGGCATTAATACTTCTTTGAAGGCTTGGTAAAATTCATTGATGAAGTCATCTGGTCCAGAGCTTTTGCCTCTAGGGAGGTTGTGGATAGCCATTTCAATTTCTTTACTATTGATCAGTCTATTTAGATTATCCAGTTCTTCTTTGTTCAGTCTAGTTAGGCTATAAGTTTCTAGGAACTTATCTATTTCTTCTAAGTTGTTAAATTTAGGTTGTTAAATTTGGTGACATAAAGCCCTTCATAATATTTTCTTATGATCTTTTGTATTTCTGCAGTATCAGTCATAATTTCTCCCCTTCCATTTCTAATTTTGGATATTTATGTCCTTTCCTTTTGTCCTTTGGTTAATCTAGTTAGGGGCTTATCAATTTTGTTGATTTTTCTCAAAGAACCAGTTCTTTATAGCATTGATTTTTCCAATTGTCTTTCTGTTCTTGATTTCATTTAACGCTGCTTTAATTTTTATTATTTCCTGCTGACTTTAGGTGTTTTCTCTTCTTCTTTTTCAGGTTCTTTAAGATGGAATGTTATAATGTTTACTTGTGATTTTTCATCTTTCTTAAGATAGGCCTGTAATGATACAAATTTCCCTATTTTGCTGTGTCACAATAACTTTGATATGTTGTATTTTCATTGTCATTAATTTCTATATATTTTTTATTATTCTATTTTTTCTTTGATCCAGTCATTTTTAATAAGATATTGTTTATCTCCATGTATATGTGATTTTTTTTCTGCTTTCCTTTTACAGTTGATCTCCACTTTCAAAGCTCTGTGGTCTGAGAATACACTAGGTATGATTTCAATCTTTTTTAATTTGATGAGGCTAGTTTTTGTCCCAGTATGTGCTCTATCCTTGAGAATGTTCCATTGAGAATTTTCCACTAGAAAAGAAGGTATAGTCTCTTTTGTTTTTGCTGGATGAAGTGTCCTGAAAATGTCAATTATGTCCAATTGCTGTAATGTGTCATTTAGAGCTGATATTTCCTTATTTATTTTCTGTTTGGATGATGTGTCCAAGGCTGTTAAGGGGGTGTTTAGGTCTCCTATAATGATTGTGCTTTTGTTAGTTTCTCCTTTCAGACCTGTTAATAGTTGTTTTGTATATTTTGGTGCTTCCTGATTGAGAGCATATATATTAATTAGTGTCAAGTCTTCTGGTTGTATTGTGCCTTTCATCACTATGTAATGTCCATCTTTGTCTCTTATTTTCTTTAATCTGAAGTTTATTTCATCAGATGTCAGTATGGCAACTCCTGTTTCCTCTGGTTACCATTTGCTTGGAGTATGTTTTCCATCTTTTCACTCTGAGTCTGTTTTTGTCCTTATGGCTGAGGTGTGTCCCTTGGAGACAGCATATGGATGGGTTTTGTTTTTTAATCCAGCCTGCTACTTTATGTCTTTTTATTAGTGAGTTCAGTCCATTAACATATAGAGTGATGAATAATATATGAGAATTTCCTATGACCATTACTTCCTTTTTTAATTTGTTTGTTTTTATTGTTTTTGTTGTTGTTGTTGTCTCAACTCTATTCCATTTATTCTGAAGTTTTGTTTCAGGTTGAAGAGCCTCCTTCAGTATTTCTAGTAGTGTCAGTTTTATGTTGGCAAATTCCCTCATCTTCTGTGTGTCTAAGGTCTTTCTTCCTTCTTAATATATGAAGGATAATTTTGCTGGATAATTTATTCTTGGCTAGAAGTTTCACTCTTTTAATATTTTGAATATATGATTCTACTCACTCCTGATTTGTAGAGTTTCTGCTGAGAAGTCTGAGGCCAGCCTGATGGGTTTGCCTCTAAAGGTTATATTCTTTTTTCTCTAGATGCCTTGAGAATTGTCTCTTTATCATTGATTGTTGACATCTTAAGTACAATGTGTCTTGGAAAAGATCTGCTATGGTCCTGGCATCTAGAGAACCTAATTTCTTTTCTTGAATTTGGGGTTCCAGATCTTCCATAGTTTTGGAAAGTTCTCATCTACTATTTGTTTGAGTATGCTCTCTGTAGAGTGTTCTGCTCCTTCTTCCCATCCTATTATCCTGATGTTGTTTTGTTTTGTGGAGTCAGACAGTTCTTGCAGAGTTCTTTCAATCCTTTTGTTTCTATATTCCTCATCTTCCTCTTTTTGAGATGTTTCCATGTTCCAATCTTCAATATCATTAATTTCTTCCATCTAGTTGACCCTGTTTCCTATGAGAGTTATTTCATTTCTCATTTCTTTTATTGTATTATTTATCTCTTGAATTTCCATCTCATTCTTCCTTATAGTTTGTATTTCTTTGTTAAACAAGTTCTTTTTGTTCACAGATTTCCATTCTGAGATCATTCATTTTAGGTATGGTGTTCTTGCCAGTATGTTTTCATTTTTCTGAGAGCCTTTAGAACAGCTATTTTATATTCTCTGCTACTCAGTTCATAAATTTCTAGATCTATAAGATCCTTTCCTGGAGAAGATTTTCCATCTTCTTTCTGAGCAGCTTTAAATACTAAGGTACTCCTATTGTCTGTTGTGTTGTTCTTCTTCAGCACAAGGTTGTTATTTCCAGCAGAGCCCAGACGATCCCTTTCTTTCTCTGATTGAGGTTTTTGTGGTTTCTTATAGAGCCAATCCTAGGTGACACTGGGTAGCAAGTTTTGGGGGAGAGGGGCCGTGTTTACGCTGTATCTTCATTCTCCACCAGCATTTGGAGGTGGGGCATGGCACTCCGGGGTCTCTCAGCTTTCTGCAGTTCATTGGGGGACCTGCAAGAGAAGTGGGAGGCCAACAAAATGCAAGCTGAGGCTGCTCCACTTCCTGCGTTCTGTTGGGGAAGCTGGCGGAGACAGGGGAGGCTGATGGAATGCAAGCTGAGGCTCTTCATATTGTTTGTGGTGAATGCTTGCCATCAAATCCATCTTTCTCCTTTTTCCAGCATTTTATTCTGGGCCATGTTTCAGTAATTCATGTCCAAAGCAACTACTCTGGGCCTTGTTTGCAAGCACAAGCCACAAGGGCAACAGGAGCTGCAGTGCTGTATCCAAGGCCCGAATCCTGTCTAGGGCAGTTCAATTCCTCACTTGGCTTCCTTGCTACTTAGAGCTTCAAAGCTCGGCTCCTCATCTTTCTAACATACTGCTTTTAGGTCCATCTCCCTCATGGTCTCCCACATAGCCACCTCTCTGGCCTCTACTCTTGTTATTGCTTGGCCTCCCCCTTCCTCTGTATTGTGCTGCTTCCTGATTTTGTTCTAGTTCCTTCAGTGAGTCAAGGTAGTGTCAGGTCACAATGTATCTCTGCTCCTTCCGTTCTCTCCCACTCATCCCCCTTTCCCTAATCTTCAGATATTTTCTTGCAATGTGTGAATTTTGCAATTGTCTCTATGCCACTCAGGGTTTCTCGGGGATTTTAGGGATCTCCTCTCTGTTCGCCATCTTGCCAAATTCTCCCAGCAGTACTTTTCAATTGCAAATCACAACCTACTACTAGGCTGTGGAACCAATTTAGTCAATGTTATCAGCATGTCTTTTGTGTGACTGCTGGGCCATGTATTTCTTACTGTGGATTACAGCTTCAAAATGTATTTCTTACTGTAGATTACAGTGAAAATATTTTGAACAACACTGAATTTCTTTCAGGCTTTTAGTTGCAATAGCTCTTGGTTGCTCCTTTTTAACCTTGGCAGTATATTGATCAAAGTCCTTTTCTTACTCATTACAACACTCTTTTAGGACTCTTTGGTCTGCCCTCTGGAGGAATCTCATTTTATCCCCTTCAGTGGCATACAAGGTCCTTATTTCTCCAACCTCATCTTCTATTGCCTGGCCTCCTTGCTAACTCCATTCAAACCACACTGCCTTCTTTACAGAGTGTGCCATGCTCTGGCTGTTCCTTGTGTCTGGAATACCCTTCTTATGAATAGTACATACCTAACTAACTCCCTTTCTTCCTTTAAGTCTATGCTGAAATGTTACCTTTTTAATGAGGTCTACCATGATTGCCTTATTTTAAATTTTTATGAACCCCTTTTCCCTGCTGTATCTCTTTCCTCCACAGTATTATACCAGCCACCTTCTATTGTACTATAGAATTTATTTATTGTGTGTATTGCTTGTCTGTCTTTTTCTACTAGATGTAAACTCCAAGAGGGCTGGTATCCCATGCAATTAAAACAGTTTCTGGCACAAAATAGGTGTCAATAAATGTTAGATTGGTCCATATTATGTGTGTATGAGAGAGAGAGAGAGAGAGAGAGAGAGAAGAAGAAGGAGGAGGAGGAGGAGGAGGAAGAAGAAGAAAAAAAGAAAGAAAGGAAAGGAAAGGAAAGGAAAGGAAGTGAGTGACCAAGTATCATCAAATATAAAGTTACCAGGAGATTGTTATTGCATTCTTAGGTTATTTCCTGCCTTTTATCAAAAACTTGTAACTCTTAGAGCAGCTATTCCATATTACATTTTCTCCTTATAGGGCCCATTTCTCCTCTGGTTCTATAAGATACTAGAGAGGAGCTTCCACTAAATTCTAGGAATATATCCCAGAGGAGTGTATCACAAGTTTAAAAATGAGCCTCTGGTTATGATTTAAGATACTAAAAAATGAGCCATGGTAGATTTAAGACACTAATCTAGTCAAGATCATCAAAACATGTACCCTGGCTGAACTTATTTATCCAATATTAAAAATGAAATAGTAAAGGTCAGAAATTAAATAACGGGGTCATTTGGTTTACAACATAAAACTTAAGGAGAAAAATAACAAAATCAAAGTGATGGGCCCTGAAATTTTGATTCTGGAGTGAGCCAGTCTAGGGACTAAATGTCTTCACTAGAACTGGCTTTGACACCCTGGAGGAGGGTTACATACTAGGCACATTTCATTTATTTCTCACCTCAAATTTTCCAACATAGGAGGAGGGGCTAGTATTTGTAACTAATGAAGTCAAGAATATGTTCCTATACTTATTTCTATACTTATTTCTAAAAAGCATTTTGATCTCTTCATTGTTCTAAGGAGTGTGTATGAAGTAGTTTACATTTTTATAAAGTTAGATAATTGTGCAATAAATAAATTCTGGAAGAAATGGAGAAATATAACTTTTTAGTTCTACATGATTGCTGTAGGGTTGTCATTTATAAGACATATCTGATGTTAGAAATAAAAGGAAAAAACTTCAAATAGATCAACATCATATAAATAGAAAACAAAAACAGAAACCTCAAAGAAGCTCAGAAAAGGGTACCTAAAGACGTGGTCACTTCTTTTAGTCATTGTCTTAATCAATGCTTATTTATTTAATGTACCATTAGAATTATGTGAAAAACTGAAAGCAATATTATTTTTTCTTTTATCCCCAAATTTATACCTCCTTCATCCCAATCTATACTTACATCTGAGCAATTTGAACATAAATTCAACTGCAAAGCTGTCTTCTGGGTCAGTGTTCAACTCTAAAATTTTGTTTATACTTCTTAAATTTTTTAAAATCTTAAGCCACATTTTAAATAAATGGAAACATGTCTGGACTGTTACCATCTACAAGGAAGGTGACAGAATCTGTTACATTATATGCTTATCACATTTTAGTCAATTTAATCACAATTTAGTCAACTATTGCCAAAACTATCCAATAAATTTTGCAATCTTTAAGTTTAGAGCAATTATTTCACATTTTAAATCAATATTACATCTTTTAAAAAATCTGTAGCAAATTCTTTATCTCTGGTATGCTCTTGATAAGAAATACATAAGACTCATTTGTTCTATCTAGAGGTTTTCATAGAGAAATTTTTTAAAAGTCTGTTCCATATTTATGCTAAAAAATAAAGAAATTTTAAGCACTTTTAAAGACACTTCTTTTATTGATTGACGTTCTTAAAGACTTAAGGATATTTAATAAACTTATAAAGAAGACTCAAGTTTTCAGAAATGTTCCATAGTCAACATAATTACAAAAGTCAAAATCAAATTGGTTATATGTAGAAGATGTGCAGTTCTTCTTTAAATAATCAATATTACTTACTTTTGCTGCTGAGCAAAGCATTGAGTGGAATTCACATAACCTGAAAAAAATGTGTTAATCTTTTGTAGTACATTAACTGTTGTAGTTCCTATTTTCAAATGGTTCAACAAAATGAGTTAATAACATATCTTATTACTATTTGAAGGGTGTTTACTTGTCAGCAGAGAGCAGTAAAAATGTACTGCTTGGATGTTATAAAATAAATGAATGTATATCCTTAAGCTTCTTAATAGTGATACCATTGGTAAAATAATCAAAACTTACCAAAAGAAAATCAGAATATTTATTGTTTAAGCATATAAGAGGAAGCACAGAGTAAAGTGAAACTAGAAATTAATAATATTTCTATTACCAAATGTAAAGTATTAAGTGAGCAATTTTGAAAAAATATCAAAGTAGAAAGAAATGATTAAAGACCAACTATAGTTAGATTTTAGTCACCAGTCTTTTACTTTTATCATGCTTCTTAGTTATGTTCAGTCTTTACACAAGTTCATATCATGATTTTGAAAATAAATATTTAAATAAAACATAGCCAACATTTTAGCATTCCTCAGTATTAACTCATTAGGAAATGCATTGATTTAAAAACATATCTCGAAAGTACTACACTGTAGAAAATATTAATAGCATATATAAAGCCAATTATGTGAGAATTACTCTGACATCAACTTACAAAAATTATCTAAAGTGTATGTGATTGTTTAGGCTAACATGCAGAAAAATGTGTAATTATCTGATTATCTGGTTCATTTGATCATGGTATCTCTATAGAGAGGCAAAAAAGTATATTTTGGAGCTTGAATTATCTGAATTTTTTTGCTACTTTGATTTTATATAAATATACAAGTATTTATAACTGTATACACATGTGCACACACACAAAAAGGAAGTGTGTAAACGCAGTGTCAATATACTTTAGCCACAGACCATTCAGAACATACCTGCAGTTGAACAAGTTGATTTGTTCCTTGTTTCAGGGAAGGGCAAAAAAGACCATGGGAAATCATGGGTGTCTCCGTAAGAAGGCATTAGAAGGAAACTTTAGAGAACTTGGGCTTTAGTTGGGTGACTGGGGAAGGGTCTAAGGAAACAGGGATTCACACTAGATTGGGTGCTGTTAGAAAGCATGGCAATTCTGATTGGATATCTCAATGAATTTTGTCTATAGGGAAGGGAAGCTGAAATGAGGATAAAGCTGTAATTGATAAATAAGTAGCAGTCATTCATTTTGGCCCAGAGGTGGTGTTTGGTATTTTGTAGGACACAGTGACTTATATTTGCACTTGGAAATGTACTTGCTTTGTCCCATTTTATTGTGATCTCAGAGCAGCCGTGTATGAGATTGGTATTCTGGGAGATTATTTATGTCTATTGGAAGAGTCACATGATGTGGCTGTGCGTGGTAGGCCAGCTTCTTATAGTCAAGGGCTGCTGCTCTTCTTTCTTTCTCAAAAGCTTTAGTTATTCTTATAACTGGCAGATTATACTGCCCTTTTTTGTAACAAAGTAAAATCCAATTTGGGCAGGGTAAAATAAGAGAATGACTACAAAAGAAATACTCTTCCTGGAAAAGATGTACTACTAATTGGTCCCCTTTCTAAAGTTAACCCTTTAGAAAGCTGATCCTTTCCTCCCCAGTTTATGCTTTAGTACAATGCTGCCTTCTCTGTTGTCCCTAGACGAGCATTTGAAAACAAGACAAAAAAAAGCAGTCATCTTTTCTCATCAGAAAGTGGTGATAAAAGTAATTTTTCACTTATATTTTGTTTTGAAAGCATTTTCATGTTTTTAATAATCTATAAGAGAAAATAATTATTTCACTATACTTA
Organism: Lyroderma lyra; assembly: GCA_004026885.1. Taxonomy (NCBI): domain Eukaryota; kingdom Metazoa; phylum Chordata; class Mammalia; order Chiroptera; family Megadermatidae; genus Lyroderma; species Lyroderma lyra. Next base: position 135,156 of record PVJL010004197.1, read on the forward strand.
GTTAAGTCTTTCACTACATTTAGTTCAAGCTCTCTCCAGTCTGATAACTGAGCGTTGTTAAAAGTCATTTGACTCTGAACTGTTTTTTTCCCCAGTTCCCTTCCCCCCTTTTTTAAATTAGAAAATGAACATCTCTTGCTTCTGCCATTTAGAAAAGTCTCTATAATCCTACATTTAAAGGTGTTAAGGTTGCTATTTCCTTCTTATTTTTTACAAAATGACTTGCTTGTTTCTTTGCATGTTAGTGGGCTTAGTATAAAAATTAATTTATAGAATATTTTATGATATACTAGATGTAATCAATTTGTTCTTATTTATGAAACTTAGGAATACCACAAGCCACAGTGACTGTTCCCATAACTGCCTATCTATCCACATATATATTTATTCAGACAATCTTTGCTGAGCACACAATGTGCCCGTACAGCTTTGTCCTAGGCATTGAAACAATAGGGAAGTAAGGAGTGGTTAAGAGCTCAGTCTCTAGGCTGGAATTCCTACTCTGCCACTTGCTGGTTGTGCATGTTGGCATGATCTCTCAACATGTTTAGTTGATCTCTCTAAATATATATTTTTCCTCTATAAAACATGGGGATCATACTCATACTTCCCCTTAAAGATGTTGGATTAAAGAGAAATCCTAATTAAGTGTTTAATGCAGGGCTTGTTACAGAACTCAGTTAAAGCCATTGCTTTTTTGAATAAAGTGGTGAATTACTAGATGCTGTCCTTTCCAGGAACTGACTGAGAATCAGGCTACACTACCTAGTAAGATAACTGGGAAGGTTGGAGGCATCTCACTTGTTCTCAGTGAAATTGGAGGCAGGAAGAGGAGTGCTATGGAGAAGGCATTGTCTAAGACCCAAAGGATGAATAAAAGGCAGTGGTGGAAGGTGAGGAAGAAGGCAGAGGAATGAAGCTAGTGGAGAGGAGGGTGGTCCTAGTATTGGGAACAAGTGTCAAGTGACAGTAGGCAGTTCCTGATGGCCAGACTGTGGACAGGGTGAGGAGGGAGGGAGGGAGGTAGTAGAAACTGTGGTTGGAGGGGCAAGTGAGGACCAGGTTTTGAGGGCCATGTGTTGAAAGTATAGTACCTCGGAGTTTACTCTGAAGACAATAGAGATCTAGAGTCCATCTCCAACATCATTACTGATTCCTTTTGCAAGAGGTAGTTACTTTTTTAAAGTGGATTTAAAAAAAAAAATGTTTGACCCAGCAATCCCCCTTCTGGGGATCTACCCAAAGAACTTGAAAACCTTTGTCCGCAAAGACTTATGTACCCCAATGTTCATTGCAGCACTGTTCACAGTGGCCAAAACATGGAAACAACCAAAGGTCCCTGCGACAGATGACTGGATAAAGAAGCTGTGGTACATATACACAATGGAATATTACTCAGCTGTA
>PVJL010004198.1:0-136404 GCA_004026885.1 Lyroderma lyra
CGAGGGGCGGTGCAGACGGGGACTGCCGCATGGTGTAATGGAAAGGAGGGGCGGTGCGGGAGGGGCGGCCACGTGGCGTGATGGGAGGGAGGAGCAGTGCGGAAGGGGCGGCCACGTGGCGGGATGGGAGGGAGGTGTGGAACCAGAGATGCGGGATGGACCCGGGCACTTTCAGTTTATTTCTGGGTATTCATGCACAAGGCAGCTCTGTATCTCTGTTTCCACACCAATGAAATAACGCTTTTTTTAAAATTGAAATCATTATATATTATTAAATACATAATGTATGCAAAAGCACTAGCGCAGCGCTTGGCATGTGTGAGCTATTCCAAAAATACTGAGCTAAAAATAACAAAGCAAAAAGGAAAGAAGGGAGGGAGGGGAGGGGAAGGGAGAAAGGAAGGGAAGGGGAGCGGGAGGGGAGAGAAGAAAAACCACATACCAGCTGCTGCTGCTTAGGGTGGGGGGAGGGCAGAAAGGGCTCCCAACATGGCAGGAAGTGGAGGCAGGACTGCGACCATATCACAGGTACCATGAGACAGGGCCTGCCATGACCCATGTCCCTACTGAACAGGCCTATTTCCAGAGGATCTGCCAGTACATAGCAGAAATAGTTTGCTTCTTCCTTCCTTCCTCCTTAGTTCATTCAGCAAACATGTGCTACAGCCACAGAGCTTGGCTAAGACTTTGTGTTGAGATGTGGGAGAGGAGACCACCATGATGTCTATGGAACTTGGTGGATCATCAGCCTCCTGGCTACACGCAGTAGTCGGGATCTAAGGACAGGGTCATGATAACTGAGATGCACTCTGTAACTGCCCTCAACAAGCTGACAATCCACTAGGAAAGACAAGCATGGATGCATTTTTACAACACTGATCTCTGCTGGGGAGTGCCTCAGAAACAGGAAGGCAAAAGTGACAAGATCCTATGAAAAATTGCATAACTGTTTACATACCACCATAATCGGTATCACAATTCTATAGTCAGGCAAGACCATACGAAGGCGACACTGACATTGCTCTCCACACAGTTTATTCAACAAAGGTCACATTTTATCAGTCCCTTGCTCATTTCTTATTAAGCACCAAATGTGCACTGGACATCATAAAACTATTCACTGTTACATTTTGCAAATGCTGATGTTGCCATGGAATTTACCTGAAGTCTGGTCCTGCACACCAGCTATAACACCTGGCAAGGTTTTGCTTCAACAATAAAATGCAATCCTGTTAATCCCATTGCTTTAGCTAATTTATTCATCACTGTGGGGAAATGAGCTATTTTCAAAGAACCACTACTCATTTTGAAAAGTGAATTCTGACTGCAGCTGTTTATCCCGGCAAAGTTTTCATTAGCAGGGCTTCCAACCTACCTACAGGGCAAGGTAATTCCATTTTGTTTCAAACTGCCGCAGAGTTTTAATCTCAACGTGGTCATGGCATTATGCAAAAAGGTACCCAACCAAAACTTCATTTCCCTTCTTTGAAGATCAATAAAAAGAAAACCCCTTAGAATAGTGCTATTTGTAAGAGCAGGCAGTGATGGTAACCAATCATTTCACTGTAATAAACTAAAAGGTTCCTAAAATATAGCTCCAGTGTCCAGCCATCCATCATCCCCTTTAAAAACTCAAGGCGGCAAAGAACTTGAGATTGGACAGGCACTGCCTTGGCTAATAATGGCACTACCACACAACAGTCTTTGATTTCTGAGATTTTGACAGTACACAGGGGCTGTCACTATTTCTGACTACATCTGAAACAGAAATGCCTGTAATCACAGTCTTAAGAGATAGAAGGTCATCTTCTATAACATCCCATCCAATGGATGAATCTCCTCTTTATCTCTCTAATGGACAGATACACAATCTCTATTTGAAATCTTCAAATTATTAGAGAGCATTTTATCATATTGGTGTGAACTCTATTTCTATCTTCAAATTACAGCTCCCACCTTAAGCTATCGGACAGGACACCTGGTCTAACTCCGACTCACACTTCAAAAGTTGAAGCATAAAGAGGGATTAAAGCCCTAGACAGATAAGAATATGCCTAAATCCTCTAAAAGACTTAAAGTCACCAAGACAACAGGAATTCTGTTCTAGGATGCTGGATGAGCTGACAGGTATTGATGGATAAGGACTGCCAAGAGACTGAGGAATCAAATGAAAAAGGCAAACAATCCGGTCCAGATTATGAAAATACATGGGGGAGCTTGATTACCTACATCACAGGTTGGTGAACTTGATAGGTATCCCCGGCAAAGCTGATGGAAACACCATCACACCGATCAGCGTTTCCCCCAAACTGTGCTGCTGCATGAGATGATACCCATGAACTTCTCCAACAGAGTTCTTCAGAAAACAGCTGGAGGAATGCTGACGTGGATCATCCATAAGCACTTGAAGGGGGACTCCAGGGGTTTACCGAGAACAATTCAGGCCAAAAAATTTCATTTCCTCTTTATCCAGATAGACGGGGGATACCATCAGTGCGGTATTCTGACTTCAAATGAACCTATCTAAAGTAGTTCAACCAGACGTGAATCTACCTCACTGGACCTAGATTAATTCAACATATTTATAAGCTACGTGGGATCATCTTGTCAAATGGTAGGGTTACCACTTAAGGAACTAAGAAGGAAGAGGGGGGAGGGGAGTGTAATTTGGGATGCTTTGTGGACCTTGCCGCCTCCTAAGGATCCTTACTTTCATTTACAACTATTTACTTGCATAACTTAACCTGAGGTGTGCCAAGGACCAGCATCAAGCTCTTCGTTCTACCTAGATAGTCCAAGGCACAACTTCAGCAAAGAAATCAAGACAGCCTTTGTTTTTTGTTTTTATCATTTTGACATTCCATTTTCCTTGTTTCCCTTGAGACTGCACAGGTGGCTCTTCTAAAACACCTACTGGGCTTTTGTTCAACTATTTATGCCTCACAACATAATTTAAGCTGAAAGACACAATCCTGTTTAAAACAGCTGGATGCTGATAGGCATGGGAGTCAGGCTGCCTAGTCAAAGCGGTGCGTGACAAAAGAGAAGAGATTAAGGAAGTGCAAATCAGTAGTCACAAAATAGTCATGAGGATGTGACAGTCTGGCGAATATAGTCAATAATGTTGTAAAAACTATGTATGCTGTCAGATGGGCGCTAGGCTTACGGGTGGAGAGCACTTCCTAAGTTATATGAATGCCTACCCACTGCACTGTTAATATGTATAAAATAAAACTGACGTCAACTGTAATTTATATACACATTTTTTCCACGGGATGTCGAGTACAGCACAGGAAATACAGTCAGCGGTACTGTGACAGCTATGTAAGGTGTCTGGTGGGCAGTGGACTTGTTGGGGTGATCACTTCGTGAGGTGTGTGCTGTCTAATCATTATGTTGTTTTCCACACCTGAAACTAAATAAAATAAAATAAAATAAAAAGAACAAGAGTCAGACTTTGAAGCAAGTCAGACCAGGATCTTAATCCTAGTGCACCGCTCACGTACGGGCTGAGGTCTCTGATGAAACCTTCCTGAGCCTCAGTGTTCTAGCCTATTCAGTGGCGTGGATAACAGTATCCATGGATAACATGCGCAGCTGCCAGAAGCACTAGAAAAAAATAAAACCAAATTCTTTTTCCTAGGACTCAGTCCGGAATAGAAACTCAACCAACTGTAGGTACAACTACTACCGTCACGGCCGATCGCGTGTGCCTTGGGGATCCCTCACCGTGTTCACGCTACACGTTCCAGCCCCAAGATCACCCCCTCTGATAGAGAAACAGAGAAGCCAAGCAGCCGAGCAGGCCTGCTTCTCCCCATTAATATCTTTCCACGTGCCTCGAGCGACGCGTGGCCTCTACTTGTGCCTCATTTTGGATGCAGCGCTACCTGCTGCCTTCGGCACCCTCGCCAGACCCCGCTCAGTCTGAACTTGAGCTTTGCAGGCATTTTCTCACTGACGGATGCCCCTCTTCTGAATTTGTCCTTGAGCGTGTCTTTCGATCTTCCTTACAGGTTCTCTTCATAGCCAAACCCACCAAAATCTTCCTTGTTCTTAACAGTTCCCTCCCTTTTCCCTTCCGAATCTAAAAACCGGTGATTTTGCTGGAAGAGTTTTCTTTTCTTTTCCTTCATTTCTCTTTCTCCCTTTCTCTCTTTTCGTACAGACTTCTCTTCTTAAGTCTCTGGACACTGCAGAACGCCTACACTTTCTGTAAAATACGTTCTCCTGAAGTCACTGTTACTGTTAAGTATGGTTAAGCCCAGGCTTCCTTTCTCTTGCAGTTACAGAACAAACCCTACCACGGCGACTCCCTCCCAAGGTTTTAGTCAATTCGACTGCAGTAAACAGGTTTTCTAATTGGTCAGAACTAAGTGCAGAGCAGTGTTTGCATCGCGTTGCTTCCTCAATCTGTGGTTTAAAAAAAGCAAGTGCCAGACCGGCTTTTGCTTTCCATGGATGGAAATGTGCATCAGGCACTGAGGAAAGTTCAAGTCCTCACCAGCGACTGTATCTTGGCTTGGGGCAGTTCTGACATTTAGCTGAATCTAAATTGGTGCAGTATCATCCACCGGCAAAGTAAGAGCTTACTCATTTGTCGACACTAACCTATCAAAGTCGTTGGAGCATAATCAGAATAGTTTGGCTCCACGGCCGAGAACAAGCTATGCTTTGAAGTTAAGTCCTGACAGTTCGCCGTCATGTCTGTAAGGGGGTTGGCAAAGCATGAAAGTTCGTACCCCCAACTCAGTCAGCGGTGGAAGCGCCTTGCTCTTACATTCTTTGATTTCGTTCTTTTTATTTTGGGTTTTAAATTTCTTTAACCGAGATACACTCTCTTCAATTCTTGAGTGGGCCTGTGAATTCACTGCCACTTCCAGAATGCTAACACAAGAACACAAAAAGGAAATTCTAATACAGGCCACACTGATTACCTTTAAAATACATTTAAGAGAAACAAACCAAAAACCAAACAAAAACCCTGTGTGGGTTATGTGTGATCGTTAACATTTAGCTAACAGCCAAAAATGAAGAACAAATTTAATCATCTTGCCATTCAACGTTAAAATTTTATTCTTCATTTTCTGAATGGGGGGGGCGGGCGGACATTGCAGGAGACAGGATTTGCATTTCAACATCAGCTAAACCTACAGAAGGTTCCCAAAGGCCTACATGTTGTCATATTCAAAGTTAAATCTCTAAGTATGGGAAGCGTAACTGAGTTTAGTTACTCCCTAGTTAACGACAGGCCTCAGGCTAAGAATAGCAGTAAATGCAAAAATATCCACCAGTTGTTGGTGCGCATGTGCCAGAATCACTCCCTTCCTCTCCCGCAGGCTCTGAATCAGCAACCAAATCCCCTCCCAGTGCTCAAGGTTCGTCAGCAAGTTAAAGTAAAATCAGAGGGAAAGTTCTTTCTTGGAAAGGTTTAAACAGGGGTGAGGTTCCTGTTTAAACCCTAATCAAGCACAGACTGATAGTTTAATATCCGCTGTATATTCCTACACGAAGTTTTTGAAGAATAAAGCATATTCAGGGTAGTGAATCAAATACAGGGACAGAGACACTTCTACTTGATACATAATAATTTTGCCATTAGCTCAATACTGATCCACATCTGTGCTGTCCCGAGCTTACAAAATACACTTGGTAAACAAGGAGTAGCCATGTAACAACAGCTAACCTTCAAAATACACCCGTGGAGACCTACCTCAGTTCTTTCTGAAGCTCAAAATCTTGGACCCAGAAGTAATGAAGAAGGTAATTAAGGTTTTGGCTGTTGCTGTTTATGTGCTAGAGTCAGACAATGGGGAGTGAGAGGAGGAACAGCCCTTCAGAAAGTCACACAGCCCCAAGGAGGTGCCTGGATTTCCCTTTAACTTTCAGCCTTTCCCTTACGATTAACCCTTTCCCATGAGCTAAGTGCCCTCCATCAGCGCGACGCAGGGGCCTGACAATCCTAACGTCCTCTGAAACATCTTTGTCATGACAGTCACCAGCACACACACTCCCAAACGCGTGGTCACTTCCGCTGTCCCGAAGCAGCCTGACGGCTCCCTTGGAACCTGACCGCTGCTCTGATGCACGAAGGAGCGCCTCGCTGCCCCAGGGGACCCGGGGTCTTCCTCCCCCGCCCCCGCTCCCTGACTCAGCAGCTGAGCGCAGCTTCCTCTCGCTGACCTTCATGCTCCAGGCCTGCAGCACAGCAGGCATTGCGAGGTCAGCAAAGGAAACTCTCACTGCCTCGCAGAGAACAGTGTCTTCTGTGTCTCCCAAGGGCTGAACGAGGACACGGAGTCGGTGAATCACTGTACGATCCGCCATCCTCACCCGGACGGGGGCACGGCGCTAACGGCCTGTCGCCTCCGCTCCTCCGGGAAGGAAGACGCCACCGGCCGCCCCAATGCGCAGCTCGGCGCCACCCAGAAGCTGCCTTCGATCCCAGTTCTCCGCCACAGCGCTGGAGCCCGGTCCTGCCTGTCCCACGAGCCCACGACAACGGCCACATCCTCGTCCTTCCTGTCCCATCCATTCATACCGCCGTGACTCCCTTTTCCCAACAACTCCGACCTAATTCACACACCGGGGAAGCCAGCCATGTAAGTGCCCGATTCAACGCTGTCTGGCCCGACCACCGCCACCATCTAACGTTAGACATTTTCGTCACCCCAAAAGGAAGCCCTGCAGCAGTCGCTTCCCAAATGCCCCTCCCTAAGGAACCGCTAACACACTTCCTGTCTCGGTGGTCCGGACGTTCCCTACAAACGTGGGTAGTGTCCGTGACTGGCTTCGTCCGCTCGGCATAACGCTTTCCAGGTACACCCACGTCACAGCACGTAGTAGGACTTCGCTTCTTTCCTTGCTGAATAACATCCTACTGTATGTGCGCACCCCGAGAAGAAAGATTCATTTGATGTGAACCCCAAGAGAGAATGTGCCTGCTGAGATGGACTCCTCGTGGCCAACGGAGAGCCCAGCGGCCATCTGCTGACACAGGCCCTGCTCAGTCCCGCCAACTGAGTCAAATATTAGAAGGGAGGTCCTGGCTTTGTGTTTCAGCCAATGGGCAAAGACCTACTCATCCAATTACAACTGCTGCACAACCACCAATCAGGACACATAATGCCTACCAATCAGCACTGTGCAATTCAGGCCAATCAAAAGTGTACAAATTTGGGCCTCCTTTACATAAAATGGACCAAGTTGGGAACCTAGCTGAAAACTCACTATAAAAGTCAGCCTACCCTTTATCTCAGGGGAACACAATTTGGGTTGCTACCTGAACCTATCGCCCCTGCTGCAGCTCCTTTTGCACAAATAAATGCTTTTTATTCTTTATTACAGTCTAAAATTAGTTTGGGTTTACATATGGGTACACCACATTTTGTTCATTCAATCAACAGTTGATGATCGTTTATTTATTGAGTTGTTAGTACTTTTTGGCTGTCACAAATAATGCTGCTACCTACAAGCTTTTGTGTGAACATTTGTTTTCATTTCTCTGGCCACCACCTATTTTTAGCAGGCTCTCTCCTCTCTGCCTCCTCTTCTCTGACCTTAAGTCCAAGATAAAAAAAAAAAAAAAAAAAAAAACTTGGGAAAGAGGAATTTACATGCACTGCAGATAGAATGAAAATAAGTACTGTTTCATCAACATCTATCAAACTTTTAAATGAATGTCCTCTTTGACCTGGGCATTCCATTGCCCGTCTCCACAAATAACTGCTCTACAAGTTTGCTGATGGTGACAAGACTGTTCTCTGCAGTGTAGTGTGTCATAAATAGCAAAGGATTAAGACGGTGAACTTAAAGGCTCTTCAGTAAGAATTATGGAGAAGCAGTACAGGGTCGACTCTTCCAGTGATTAAAAATATAAGGCAGAAATGTGTAGCTGCATGAAAAGCTGTCTCACATATTAATTGAAGAAGCAAGTTACAGAAAAATGCATACATTAAATGAGTCCACTTATAGAAGGAAGGATATATCTGTGTATGGGTTGCATGTTTATATAAAAATACCTAGAAGGATACTTTTCTTTTTTAAATATGATAATGAAAGTCTTGAGGGAAAAAGGGCAATCACTTTGCATGTTATAGCCTTTTTGTACAACTGTGACTCTAAAAATGCTTTTAGAACAAACAATATGAAGTCTCGTGGCACTCACTCCACTGTGAGTAAGTTGTGGGAAGGTGTGGGAAAATAAATGCCCAGGAGAGAGGACACACACCGAGGAGGAGCTGGGGGCACTGAAAACAAAGACTGATCCGGGGCAACCCTCATTCTAACCCCATGGGCATCCGAGTCCTGTCCGCATTCTCCGCCAGGCACTATGGCACCACAGGACAAGGGCAGACATCAGATAAGCCTGACTCCTGAGATGCCACCACCCAAGCATTTCCAACAACCCTAAGGTCTAGGCTCTAACCAGTACCTCTCAGAGAAAACTTCCTGGAGATTAAACCTCCCAATCCAAACCTAGATCCACGTTTGTGCGTCCTCTAACTCTATCCGGACTCAGAGTTTCCTGGTATTCCAGGCATCTTGCCTTTGCCTTTACAAATTCTTTTACTGAACCCAAAATTTGCAAATCCCATTGGGCCTAGAAGGATGGTGTCAGGAACTTGCTGACTCACAATAAAATATTTCTTGATGATGACTGAACTGTATTGATCCATAAGGTTATTTTATGTAACTACTGACTGGTAAAAAAAAAAACTTGACAAAATTATAAGTGAATGATAAATGTGAGTACTGAATGCTAATTTAAGTCAGACTTGATCACGCTTTTGGTTTTTCGTTTGGTTTTCTTTCCCCATTTTTCTCAATGTCCAGCTACAGCCAGCCAAGATTATCGATGCCAATTGCATAAATACACAAGTATGCATGTTTCAGAGCAGATCGAATTCCCAAGACGCTCTAGCACATTCTTTCGGGTCCAGTTCAAAGGCCCGCTTCCTCCGCGAGCTCCCCTTCGCCTTCTCCCTCAGCAGCTGGTGACGTGCGCCTGACTGTGTCCACTGCACTCTCGTTGTACGGGTCATCCCAGTTCCAATATTGGACAGTAAATGTTTCCGTCTTCATCGCTGCTGCGCACACATCACCTTGTATGTATAATCTGTTGCATACAGAAGGGGGCTAGGAAAGGGTGCGTAAACATCTAAGTGGGTGAGTCAAGTCTGATTCTCACTCTCAGTACCAAATAACGAGGGGTAGCGGAGCCTCCGGCCCCCGAAGGTAGCTCCCGACTACCCTAAGGTCTCCAAATCTTCCTTCCCAAGAAAACTGAAGTCTACGTATCATGACCAGATAGAACATTTTAAAGCTTCCCGTCTTCAGCAGGGGCAACTCTATGGGAGAAAATGCAGAATGATGTTTCAAATGATTAAATACAAAATAAACAGCAGGATTTGGGAGAAGCGGATTCAGGTTTTCCAGTCCTGCCAGTAACAACTAGAACATGTCGCATAGGTCACTGAATTCCCTGGCACTCATCTATTCCAAAAAAGAAAGAAAGAAAGAAAAAGAAAGGAATAAAAACAGGGTAAAACCTGATTGCTTCTACGGCCCCGATCAGCGATATCACTCTATGAGTCCATGGAAAGGAAAATGAGCAAAGAATCCATTCCTTTTATTCTTTCTTTCATTTGCTCAAACGTCACTGGATGCCAGTAGCAGAGGACCATGTGTTCACCACACAAAGCCGTTCTGTTTCCCTCCTGAGACACGCCTTCCCCAGGCGCACGGAAAGCAGGCACGCCTGTGGGATGAGGTCCGGCCCGTGGAACGTGAGCGGAAGTGATGCGCACCACCCGGGCCTGCCCCGCACCACCACCTGTCAGCCAGGCACAGATGCTCCCCCGAAGGAGGGTTCCCAGGCCTTGGAGAGTGGCAGGGAACTGGATGGAAGAATCCAGGGCCACGATTTATCTTTTACTGATGAGGAAATCCAGTCTCAAAGAAGGGAAGTCCGTTGCTCATAGGCAAGATCTGAGTCTATGACTATTTAACTCCAAGTTCACCTTCTTTATTCCTTACCACATGATCCCCACCTGGGCTCCTCTACTCCTCCCTGCTCGCTCCTGGACAGCCTTTCTTGTTGCTAACAGTTCCTGCATCAACTTACTACTGAGAAGCAGTGCGAGGTATGGCCCATAGACCTCTTTAGAGACCACAGGCAAAAAGGAAGGCCACAGCCCATCTTTGCTGCAATCAAGTGTGGTCTCGGGTCTGACTCAGTTTGCTTGTGAACAGTACAGGATGAAAGCTCCCACTAAGACTGGACGATCAGAAATACCAATAACATGCTCTAGGAAATAATCAGGAGATGACTATACTATTTCCATTTTCCCTTAAGAGTCAGTCTGGTTCATTAAGAGTGACATTTAAATGCTAATCAAAGATGTGTTGTTCCCAAGTCTCTAGACAAGTATTTGCATGTTAATTAATTCTGAGGATAAGAAGACCAGTTTCCATTATGAGGTGTCAAAATGAGACAGAGTTTCTTTGCAGAGGAAGATAAAAGGCTGTGGCAGAGACATAATTAAATTACCTGGTTTTAAGAGTTAAAAACAAAACAAAACAAAACACTACCCTTTGCAATGCAAATTCGTATTGGTTCTTTGTGAAGAGTGCCTTTTAAAGAAAGGACCAAAATAGAGATTTTCAACATCGATGCCCTTTTAATGCGGTGCCCTCATCAGGGATCAAAACAGCTTTTACTGATGGCTAATGAGCTCACAAAGGTTGTCGTGTTGGAGACAGAAGCCTAGTACCCTGGAAGTCAGTACACCACAAACACGCACCGAATCGACACAAAGAACATCAGTTTAAATTTCTTTATCAACAATCTATTTCTTTTTAAAGGACTCAGGCAAGTTAGTGTAAGCCCACAAACCACAGATTGAGACATTAGGCTCAATATTTTACAAATTAGATTACCTCAAAAGATGATCATTTTAATAAAGTATACATTCAATTAGTTTTCCTTATACCATGCTTACTAGCAGTATCATTTCTATGGTATAATTTCTGCTGCTTGCAACACATTTACTCATACATGATCTCATCTTCGCCTCATGAGATGTGCCCAGTGCACAGATGAGGAAAAGGAAGTTCAGAGAAAATATGTGGATTAAGCAAGATCAGAGAGGTAAATAAAGAACGTGGGGCACAGGGCTAGAACCCAGGCTCCCGGCTGTAATGTCAGTCATCTTCCCACGATAGTCTCTGTCCTCCATTCTATCTAGCTGCTGATAATCCCTGCTACCAAGCACACTGTTCTTAAGATATTACCGAGCGTGTGAATGACCTAAGTATTTGAGGAATAACCACAATTTGAATAGGCTAACCAGGGTTTTCTTTTTGTGCACTTCTGCAAAGGCCTACTCTAAGAACAGAAGCCCAATGGTAAATTCATTTATTGTACAGAATTATATTTTGTAAATGTATATGCCAAAGGATGTTTATCTGTGACTAATGAATAAGAAAAACATAAAAGCACCAATAGAAAAATAAGCAACAGCCATACACTGGCTATTCACAGAAGAACTGCAAGTGGATGAAACCTTGCTCAGTCTCACTACTAATAAAAATGCAAACTGGAATAACAACGAGAAAATAACAATGAGTTATTGCTTTTCCCATCAAATTGAAAAATGCTAAAAATAAATAATTAATTCTATAGGTTAGCAAAGTGAAATCTATTATAACTGTAGCTGAGAGTATAAAAGGATACAATTCATAGGGAAAGATAAAAGTGCATGCTATCTGACCCAGAAATTCCAGTTTCAGGGGTTAATTCTAAAAAGATAGAAAGGTATTAAAAAATGTATATGCGTATATGTCATTGTTCACGGCCATAATGTTTAAAACCTGTGGCCCATGGGCTGCATGCAGCCCAGGACGGCTTTGAATGCGGCCCAACGTGTGACCCAAGACAATTCTTCTTCCAGTGTGGCCCAGGGAAGCCAGAAGTTTGGACATGCCTGGTTAAGAGCAATGAAAAAAACAGAACCAACCTAAGTTCACAACATGTTATTCGATGAAATACATTTGGACACGTTACCCGCAAAGTTGAAAAGAATTATGTTAAAGCCAAATAATTAAAATATAAAACACTGCACGAATCGAAGCAGATTGAAAAGGGAAGATACTCTCTGTACGTGAACGGAAAGGCTCAATACCACAAAGATGTCAACTGTACAGATTTGATTGTCAAAGCAACTGAGCTATAGAGTCAAAGAAATCTTGATCAAAATCACAGCTATGTGTGTCTGAGTGTGATGTTTGTCTGTGGAAATTGACAAACTGGTTCTAAGCTTTATTTGGAAATGCAAAGGGCCAAAGAATATCACCAGGAGTTTGTACAAAGAAGACTGAGATGCCCATAAGTAAGCTACAGCAATCAAAGCATATATGAACACAAGGGAAACATGGCAATGGGAGAGGACAGAGTCTGGAAATGAACATACTCACGTACAGATACTTGATTTATGGAAAAGGTGGCACTGCAGAGCAATGTGGAATAAATGGTCTTTTTGAGAAATGTGCTGGGTCAACTGGATACCAGTGTGGAATAAAATGAAACTTCACCCTCACTTCTCTCAGACACATGAATTGATTCCATGTGAACTGTAGATCTAATTGCGAAAGGCAAAGCAATGAAGTTGACAGAACATAACAGAGGAAGATATCTTCATTACCTAGGGTTGGGAGTAAGCAAAGATTTCTTAAACAGAACTCTAAAAGCACTAACAATAAGGGGAAAATTGTTAAACTGAATTACATTAAAATTGGGACCGTACATTAACCTTCGTTAAAAGAGTGCCAAGAGCAAGCCTCAGCATGGGAGAAGACGTTTTAAACACGCAGAGCAAACAAAGGGACTTATATCTAGAATATATGAAGTACAAGTAAAACCGAAAAAGTCTGACAACTCGATAGAAAAAATGGGCAGGAAACTTAATCACTTCAAACCCCCTCCAAAAATACCCCCATGGCCAATACACACATGAAAAAGTGTTCAACCTCATTAATCACCAGAGAGATGAAAATGAAAACCACAAGAAACTACCACACACCTACCCAACTGGATAAAATCAATAAAAGGGACAGTACAAAGTGTCGTCAAAGAGGTGGAACACCAACTCACATGCTGTTGAAGATGGGGTGCAAACTGGTGCTACCACTTTAGCAGCATCCCCTTAAGTTGAAGACAAACAGATCCTATGGCCCACCAATTCCACTCCTAGGCATGTAAACTTCCAAACACAAAATTAAAACCTGTTATGTCCACCAAAAGGCACGTATGAGAACGTTCACATCAACAATTTCATAAAAGCCCCAAAGAGGAAACAACCCAATGGCTATTAACTACACAGTAGGTCAGTATTTTGGCATGCTGTTTCAGTGCGAAAGTATTCAGCAGTGACAATGAGCGAACAAACACAGTATACGTTAAAAACGTGGAGGAATCTCACAAATGTTCAGTAAAAAGTCATTTTTATGTATGTATGTTTCTTTTACATAAAGTTTAAAAACAAGTAAAAACAGTTATCTCTGGTAGGGCAGAGGCAGGGAGACGTGTCTAGGGTAGCGGAAATGTTGTTTCTTGATTTGGGTGTGAATTACGTGGATATATTTGCTTTGTTATCATTCATTGAGCTATAAAACTTGTGCACTTTTCTGAACATATGTTATATTACCATAAAATATGTTAATCTGTAAATATTGGCTTGGAAATACGTCCATGATATATTAAGTACAAAAAAAAAAAAAACAGGTAGCTTACTAAATTACATAATTCTGCTTTTCAGATATCAAGAGTAGAAGCATTCTTATCTAATGCATCTAGAACCACAAGTTAATTGCTTAATTTCAAAGGCTAGTGAAAGTAAGGATTCAGAACAACTCCCTAAACATTTTTTATTTAGCAATAAGGACTTGAGTATTTGCTTACTAGAATTCCACATCATCTTTCCTGCATAATCATATCTATAATCCATCTTCTCTATTTTCAGTTTTAATTTTGATAGCAGAGAACAAAAATTTAAACACACTTGTGAAGCAATATGAATGTGAACTTCTTCATGACTTTTAATATTTCTTTCCAAATCTTTACAGTTATTCTATTTACACCAAAGTCTGGAGAAACTGTTTTAGGGATTCGTATTGATCACACTTTGCTAAAGCACTCAACATGATTTTCATGGAGAAAACAGCTCTATTTTTATACTCCTATTTCATTGGTTTATGTAATAGTTAATTAGATTACATAATTGCAATAATAAGTTTAACTGGCATAAACAGGGCTAAGAAAAAAATACTAATGGCTCTTAGTAAGCACATGATTTTGTGTATACTAAAGAGAAATCTGTTAGCAGAATGAATTTACCTTAAGAGCTCTTCTAATATAAATACTTAATTCTTTGCATAAGAAATATGGAATGATATACTCCAAAATGTTAATTAAAGTGTATCTTAATTGGGGGGTAATCTTTAATTCAACTGGCTTATGTCTATTTCTTCAGAAGACTTGTATTCATACATTTTTCATGAGATGAGGAGCTTGTTACAAGACTACGTTATGACATACTCTTAAAGAATGGTGGGAGTTGGGTGAAGTAAAGGACATGAACCCTGCCCTCTAAGGAGTATGAAATGTGATTAAAGCTTTTAAATCAAACAGATCAAGACTGAAACTCCATCTCTGTCATTTGTTACCTGTACATCCTTGGACATGTCTCCTCTCTTTTCTGTCTAACTACCACAAACAGTTCAATGTGATAATGTAGGATCAAAAGACTATGCCTCACACATAGTAACCTTCAATAAATGCTAACCTACAAAATGGAAACAGGAAAGAGGGACCAAGAAGACAGCACAGAAGACTACTAAACTTCTTTCCTCCCATGAACTCAGTGAAAGTACAGCTACACACAGAGCAATTCCTTCCATGAAAAAATCCAGAGATTAGCTGCGTGACTCCTACACACTGGGCGAATCAGGAAATGCTGGCACTCAACAGAGAGGAGAGGCTGAGACACAGTCTCATCATAAACCATATCCCCAGCACTGTGCCATATGATCAGAAAGGAACTCTTAACCCCCAGCTCCTCCCTGAGAAACGAAGGGTGCGGACCACGTAGCTAGTGTCCAACTTTTAAGACTCCCACTCAAGTGACAGTCCCCCAAACACCTAGCCTGAAAGCCAATGGGGCTTGTATCCATAAGACCCACAAGACTATAGCAAACACAGAATCAGTTCTCAATGGGCACACGAGTATTCACCAGGGCTACCTACCCCTCAAGACATTAGTGCATGGGGAGCAGGCAAAAACTCTCATCTCCCAGTATTTGCCTTGCATACTTTACAAGCCACTGCCTGAGGGTCCAACTTCTAATTTAGCAGGCATCTAAGGGCTGGCTGCAATCCATCTTAGAGCCAGGGGAGCTGGCAAGCACTTCCCCCACCTTCTCCCTCTGGCCTGCTCCAACAATAAAACCAGGTCACCAGCATCTCTTTGGAAGGAGCTTGTACACATCTGGCACCCCAGTTTTTCTGGCTGCCACATGAGAGGTGGGCCTCCAGATTGAACCAGCTCTGATAGCCAACAGGGCTTGTATTCATGAGTCTCACGGGACTGTAGCAAACAAAGAAGCAGTTCTTAACGGGCATACATGAGTGCTCGCTGCAGCTATACCCCAGGGTTCAGTGCAGAGGAAGCAGGCAAGAATGCCCACCTCCTAGTTTTCATTGCAAGGGGTTTAAACTCATAACTCCATAAGCTGCTGCCTGAGGATTAGGCTTCTAATCAACATACAGGTAGGGGCTGACTGCAATCTGCCCTGGAGCCCAAAAGAGCCAATGGGAGCTTCCTCCTCCTTCTCCCTCTGGCTTGCTCGAGCAATAAAACCAAGTCCCTAATATCTCCCTGGAAGAAACTTCCCCCCACACCTTGTGCCCCAAATTTTACAGCTGACTAGAGGAAGGGTCCCCAGATCACATATCTTGGATAGCCCATGGGGCTTGCATTCATGAGTCCCACAGGACCATAGCAAACAAAGAAGTGGTTTTTAAATAGGTAGAGGAGTACCCTCCATCCCATAGCTATATGCCTGGGCTCAGCACAGAAGGAGCAGGCAAAAATGCCTATCTCCCAGTTTCTTCCTGAAAGAGACTTAACTACACACTTTCCCAACTGCTGCCTAAAGGTTTAGCTTCTAATCAGCCTTCACTTAGGTGCTGACTGAAATCCTCCCTTTTGGGATACCAATGGGTCTTAACACACACTCAACTACTAGGAGTCACTAAGAACAAAGAAGGCAACTTGGACAATCACAAAAGTTTGGGAGAGAATCAGGAGCGTAAGCCAGGTTGATCAACAAGATTCATCTCTTAGTATAAAACCAGTCTGCCCAGAATGGGAGAGGTGGCTGGTTTAGGTAACAGAACCCAACATGGAGAGTCAAAGATAATGAAGAAACAAGGGACCAGATTCCAAACAAAAGAATAAGATAAATCTCCAGAAACCAATCTTCATGAAATGAAAATAAAGGATTTACCTGATAGTTCAAAATATGGTCATGAGAATGCTGAGGTCAGGAGAGCAATGCATGAACAAAGTGGGAATTTCAACACAGAGACAGGAAATATCAAAAGTACCAAACAGAAATCATGAGCTGAAGAATATAATAACTCAACTGAAAAGTTCAGTAGAGGAAGTCAACAACAGCCTATAACAAATGGAAGAAGGAATGAGCAAACTTGAAGACAGGGCAGTGGAAATCATCTAATCAGAGGAGCAAAAAGAAATGAAAATAGAATAAAGATAGCTTAAAGGACTCATGGGACATCATCAAGTAGAACAATATTCACATTATAGGGGTCTCAGAAGAAGATGGAAGAGAAAGGGAAATAAAGTTTTTTCAAGGAAATAATGGCTGCAAACTTCCCAACCAGAAGAAAGAAAAAGACATCCAAAAGCAAGAAGCCCAAAAAGTACCAAATAAGATAAATCTAAAGAGACCCACACAGAGACACATTATAATTAAATTGTCAAAAGTTAAAGACAAAATGAGAACCTTAAAAGCAGAAAGATAAAAGCAACGTGTTACACACAAGACAACCCCCATGAAACTCTCTGCAGATTTTTCAGCAGAAGCGTTGTAGGCCAGAAGGGAGTGGAATGATACATTCAAAGTACTGAAAGAAAAAAATGGTCAGCCAAGAAAACTCTAACCAGCAAAGCTGTTCTTTAAAATTGAAGAAGAAATAAAGGGTTTTTCAGACAAACAAAAGCTGAAGGAGTTCATCACCACTAGACTGGCCTTAAAGGAAATGTTGAAGTGTGTTCTTCAAGCTGAAATGAAAGGATATTAGTGATAGGAAAACATATGAAAATATAAAAAGTTCACTGATTAAGGTGAATATACAGAGTTAAATTCAGAATACTCCAGTGTTGTAATGATGGATAAGTAACTAGTATAAAGGTTAAAAAATTGAAATATTAAAAGCAACCATAATAATTTGCTAATGGATATACAATATAAAAATATGTAAAGTGTGATATTAAAAACAATATATGGGAGAAGGGGGTATAAAAATATAGAGCTTTTGTATGCACTTGAAGTTAAGTTGTTATCAGCTTAAAACAGACTGTTAGACATATGCATACAAGATGTTTTATTTAAGAGTCATGGTAAACACAAAGCAAACGCCTATAGTAGATAAAAGAGAAAGAGAAAGGAATCTAAGCATACCACTACAGAAAATCATCAAATCACAAAGGAAGAAAAAGCATGAGAGGAAGAAAGGAACTATAAAATAGCCAGAAAGCAATTTTTAAAATGGCAATATAGTAAGTCCATATTTATCAATAATTACTTTAAATGTAAATATACTAAATTATACAAACAAGACACAGAGTGACCAAATGAATTTTAAAAAATATGACTCAACCATATGCTACCTACTAAACAGTCACTGTAGCTTTAAGAATGCACATAAACAAATGAAGGGATAGGAAAAGATAGTCCATGCAGATGTAAAGGAATAGCTATAATTGTATCAGACAAAATAGACTCTAAGCCAAAAATTACAAGAAACAAAGGAGGTCACCACATAATCATCAAGGGGTCAATTCGTCAACAGGACATAACAATTGTGAATATTTACACACCCAGCATCGAAGCACCTAAATATATAAAGCAAACATTAACATATCTGAAGTGAGAAATGAACACCAATACAATAGTAGTAGCAGACTTCAATATCCTACTTTCAATAATGGATAAATCATCCAGACAAAAGATCAGTAAAGAAACACTGGAATTTACGCATTGGACTAGAAGAACCAAACAGACATAAAAGAACATTCTATCCAAGAGAACACAATACACATTCTTTTCAAGTGCACATGGAACATTCTCCAGGACAGATCATACGTTAAGCTATAAAAACAAATCTTAATAAATTTAAGGAGACTGAAATTATATCCATCATCTTTTCTAACCACAGTGGTATGAAACTAGAAATCAATTACACGAAGAAAACAAAAATTCGCCAATATGTAGAGATTAAACAATATATTCCTGAACAACCAAAGGCTCAAAGAAGAAATCAAATCTAAAATAAAAAAATAACAAAGATCAGAATGGAAATAAATAAAAAAGAGACTAAAGAGACAACATAAAAAAAAAATGATCAGACTAAGAGCTGGTGTTTGAAAAGATAAATAAAACTGACAAACACTGTCTGTATTACAAGAAAAATAAAAATATGAATAATAAAATGGCAATAACTGAAAACTTATCAATAATTCCTTTATATACAAATGGATTAAATGTTCCAATCAAAAGACAGTGTGGCTGAACAGACAGGAAAACAAGATGCTTATATACTCTGCCTACAAGAGACTCACTTCAGATCGAAAGACACATAGACTGAAAGTAAAGGGATGGAAAAAGATATTTCAGGCAAATGGAAACAGAAAAAAAAAGTGCTGGAGTAGCAATACTTGTATCAGACAAAGTAGACTTTAAAAGCAAGTTTATATAACATGAGACAAGAAGGACCCAGTAATTCCACTTCCGGTATTTATCCAAAGAAACCTGAAATACTAGTTAGAAAAGACGCATGCACTCCGCTGGTCACTGCAGCATTATTTCTAACAGCCGAGCTATGGAAGCAACTTGTGTCCATGAATAGACAAATAGACAAAGACCGGTAAATACTCATGGTGGAATATTACTCAGCCATAAAAAGAATGGAATCTTGCCATTTGCAACAACACGGATGAACCTAGAGGGTGGGATGCTAAGCGGAATGAGTCAGTCAGAGAAAGACCAATGCCGTACGATTTATACCAAAAGGTGGAGACGCTTTGCACATGGCCAGCGATTGGGGCATACAGATAAACCCAACGAAACCAGGTTCCTCAGGAATGTGAGATTTATTATTTTGGAGAGCACAGGCAGTGGGCGTCTGCCTAGGACTAGACAGAATGGACAAGGCCCTTGTCTCTGGCTGGGTACGAGTGCAATGTGCCCATTCTGTGCCTGTCCCCTGCAATCACAAGTCCTGAGGCACAGAGCTCTGAGTTGAGTCAGCAGTCCTCGCAGAGTTCCCAAAGGGAAGTTTTATTCTTTCCAGCAACCAGCCTTCCTCTGCAACATCCCAGGCACCGTTCTGGGCACTACGAAGTGGGCGAGGCAAAGACAAGTTCACTGCCTCCACGGAGCTGATATTCCAGAAGATCTGACCCTCCCCCAGCCAAGGACAGCTGATGACATTCACACGTAAAGCACCTGTCTTCTAAGAAGGGGGACTAACTAAGAGTGAGACAGGCTCACCTGCACCGTTAGAGTGGGTTTTGACCTTGACCAAAAGTAGAATGAGAATTAGAAAGCAGCATTGGGAGCTTCATGTGATCTTTTCCAAAACGACCATCTGACTACATCACTCCCCGCTGCAAGCTTCCCGTCGCAATCGGAATACATGGACTCGTGTGAGAGCCACCCGGGGGGCTACCTCTGTAGGAATGCTGCCACCTGGGTCCCGCCGCAGAGTGGGATGGAACCTGGGGTGCGGCCTGAGCCGGCCAGAGCTGAGAACACTGCCCACCCGCCCGCTCCTCACCCTGTCCAGGACCCCAGCCCCAACCACGGCGGCCTTCTCTCTCTCTCTCTCTGTCTCACCCACCCAAGCTCACAGCCCTCGCACTGCACGCCCATCTGTTAGGACCCATCTTCCTCTGGGTCATCACAGCTCAAGTGCCAATTCTTCGGGGAGGCATTCCTGCCTTGGCGAAAGATGTTGCCCTCTGTGCACAGTCTCCCTAAACCAGGCTGGGGAGACGTTTTTCAGGACAAGGGCTACTTCTCCAAGTGTCATGATCCACTGGCTATTTATTTTATTATTCAGGCGGTCGCCCCCAAATTGCTTGCAGGTCCCCTGGTGGACCGCAATCGACGTCTTGCCCGGCCCTGCCCTAAACTGCCACTAAAGAACCCAGGAGAAAACAGCTAGAGTCGTGCAGTCTTCACGCTCACTGGGATAAACAGAACCTACAACAGGGCAGGCGCTCGTGGATGCTCATCAAATGATCGAACCAATGAAGACACGAGCCCTTCACAGAAGCTCTGGCTGAGGGACTGCCGGTCCATATCCAGATTCTGGTCAGGGACACTGTGAGCGGTGAGATATGACATGCCAGTGACCGTGGGGTGGCGGGGGGGATGCGTTTTCTGAAGAGTCTAACAATGCAGACAGCTTATTTCCTAAAAACAGACCATGGCAA
The DNA here is from genome assembly GCA_004026885.1 of Lyroderma lyra. Taxonomy (NCBI): domain Eukaryota; kingdom Metazoa; phylum Chordata; class Mammalia; order Chiroptera; family Megadermatidae; genus Lyroderma; species Lyroderma lyra. Next base: position 20,802 of record PVJL010004198.1, read on the forward strand.
CTGCTGACCTACAAATTTTTCTACAAAACCGAAGAACTAGGAAGACTGCTCACAGCAAATAAAACACGCCTAAATGAAATAAACAATTAAGCATACGTATGAATATATACGTACATATATACATATAGGTGTGTGTGTATATATATGACTGTATTACGTATGTATATTGTGATATGTAGACATATGGTTAATTATATACTTGGTTAATTTTACACACACACACACACACACACACACACACACACACACTATACCAAACACCCCCAAAATGTGCCTGATGTGCAGTCCCATTACACGCCCCCCCCGTCATACTAAGTATGGCCCTTTCCAAGTTCCCCTCATGCCTCTCACCCTCCATTCGTCTTGATCATGCAGCTTCTTGCTCTAGAACAACGTTCTCTCCAGACACCTCTGCTTGTCGAAATTCCAACCTTTCTTAAAAGCCCAGATGAAGCGCCACCACGTGCATAACACGCCGCCTGATCCCCGAACTTCCTGACGTCCCATTTTCTCCCTGCAGTGAGGCGATTCTGGTGTCATGCCCGTGCTTCCGCTCCGGCCCCTTACAACGTATTCTCCAGCATCAGTAAGTTTGGACTTTTAAATCCCAGGAAAACGCTCCCTCCCTCGCGGTGGCTCCCCCTGCAACCAGAGCACAGCCCGGACCACACGATCCTGGTGGATCTCTCCTGGACACGCCTACCTTGTGAGCGCCAGCCAAACCGACCTCCTGCCAGCTACAAGGAGTCCCCAGTGTTCCCCTTGGCGCCTTTGCACCTGCCATTCCCTGTGACCAGGGCGCTCTTCTTCCCCTGGCTCCCCCAGAACTGGCTTCCTCTGACCCGTCAGCGTCCATGGCGGTGGCCCCCCTCAGGAGCCCTGCCAGGCTGCTGTACGCTGGTTTCCTGTCTCCCTCCCATTAGCACAGAAGCTCCCGGGAGGTGGTGACCACACCTGAATTGTCACCACAGCTACTCAGTTCCTGACAGAATGCCGGGCCATCAAGGGTGAGAGACTGAATGAGTGATTGAATGAATGCAAAAAGTCCTGTCTAATTCTTGGTGTCCACAAGCGGGGGGCAGTCCTTTTTCTCAGACCCTCCCAGAACTCTGTCTTCTTCCTCTAGTAATATTCTCACGGCAGGGGCTTGTATGACAGTCAGTTCTCAGGATCTGTCATCAACCAAGCTGGGTTTGTGCTTATTCATCTGTCATCACCATCGCACCACCGTTAGCTCAAAAACGAACAAAAGACAGAGGGGGTCAGGAGAGAGGAGAGAAGGAAAGAAGGATGAGAGAAAACAGCGGAGGGGGGAAATCGGAAGGCAATCCTACGAGAGAGATAAGGGAAGGCGTGAGACTCGGGGGGACGTGAATGTTAGAGAAAATCCCTGTACAACTGCTTTAACAGTAACAGGGAGACGAGTAAGGTGATGGTCGTCTCCAAGGACAGCAGACTCCCGGGGAACCGGCACCCATGGAGACTGGCAGACGCCACATTAAGGAGACTCTCCAGTTGCTTGAGAGTGCCAGTTGCTGGAGTTCTGGTTAACAGAGACTCTACTGTATGATTTTGGGGCCAACATTTCCGTACTTTGCCCTATCCTCTTTTCCACCTTTTGTTTGTTTGTTTTTTCATTTCAACTGAACACCCTGCCCACACCCTTGTGCTGCCTTTATTCTGGGGCCCAGACTGATGAGTGACTCGCAGTCCCCACTTCTCTTGGGGCTGGGTTGATCCATTATATCTACAATTAGCAGGCTGACCTTGAAAACTCAGCAAGGACAGCTGTGACTGCTCAGCAGTGAACTAACAAGGCTGTCGGCTCTGCTTCAAAGTTTATTTGGAAAAGAGTAGGCTACTAGTCACTTTCACTCCTGGCAATCAAATGAACAATCTCTGTTGTTCTCGCATTTTCCTTTGGCCACTTCTGTCTGTGCTGAGTTGAGCGGCATGTCTTCCTGGGTTTCCTATTGCTCGTTTCTCTGGGGTCAGACGGAGGTGGAGTGCCTGGGATCGTACCGTCCCAAAGGGCGCTCTCAATGGGCTCACAGAGGAGAGGGTCTTGGTTAACAAGCTCCTTCCTTGACCGTGGGACAGAGGTGGGAGCCAAGGGAGCAGCAGACTGGGCAAAGGTCCTCGGGGGGCCGGAAAACAGAAACGATTGCAAAACAGCCACACAGTATCCTCTGGTGACTAAGATGAAAGATGAAGAGCTTCAGAGAGCCAGATAATGGGACCAGTTTGTCACCCAAAGAACCAGAGGAACTTTCTTCCTTCACCAAGTGCCTAAGCAAAGGAGGGTGGGAGACATTTGCACGTTTTCAGGAAAGCAGGTGAGGGTTTCGTTATTATTCACTCATCCATGTAGCTTCGTTTTAACTTTTACTGTAATTGGTGACTGATTTTTTTCTCTGCTTGTACCACACTCCTCGTCACCCGTGCCCTCCCCCACTCTGAGGCACATCCGATCAACAATTAGGGCGCCTGCCTTTTTTTTTTCCATTCTGGTTACATCTCATGCGACAGAAGTAAACGTATTTATAACAAAGCGTGTTGTGTAATACAATCAACTTCTCTGTTTTGCTGGACCTCCAACTTAAAAATCAATAAATACGCTCCACGCCCACAGAACTAAATGCCTTGGCATTTCACATTCTGAGTACGATGCTTCTTAGCCCCTGAATTCCTGGAAGCCTGTGAGGACAGCTCAGAAGCAGCGAGGTACCACACAGGCAAAACAAAACAGGGGCTGCCCGATGATGGTGAGAACTTATCTGATTTCTTCAGAGCGAGCTGTGAACAGTCCCAGCGTCAAGGCTCCCAACTCTTCGTTCTCATAAGAAGATTCAGCACTCGAGGGTAAAGTGTGTACCCCCAAGATCTTAATGAAGCCTTTGAATATGAATCGATGTCAGGTGGTATCAGGTTAAAATCTACCCAATCTAAAATTAATCATAAGATGTTCATGTCAATCAAACTAATAACAAATCAGACCATTTGAGTAACGCCAAATGGATCACCTTCTACTGCATTTAAAACTCTGAAACGCTGAGATGATCCTAGCCTCTTCAAACTTTCCATGAACTACAAAGCACCATAAAAAGTTGAACTTGAAGAAATGAGACAAATTGTAAGTAATATTTCTTAGTCTCCTATGAGAAATAGTTAATTATGGATCTGGAGATTTGTGTTTATTTCTTTAAAAGTTGTAGTTTCTATAACAAGCCCCCACACTATCTTTGTTTGATAAATAATACAATAAGGATCACGAGGGAAGAAAAAAAATCTCATGTTCACTGCTCAACATATGTTCCGATAGGGCTTCAGAACTGGATTCTAATCTCAAACATTTGGATTACCTGCCTACTGGGGTGGAGACTGGTTTTCACTGTATATATGGTAATGTACCTTTTGAAGCAAATCTAATCACGGTAATAAGAGCGGCAATGATTAACCAATATGCTTAATTCCTTAGCCAAAAAACAAATCTGAGGTGTGACTACACATCACTAAACTCTAATAATAGGAGCAACGAACCATAATGTCTCCTCAGGCCTCACACGTGGCCGCGTGGCCCCCACCTGCGTTTATACACCGAGGCCAACCTCCCTGTGCTATCAGTATCTGCATCTCTTCTACCCGCCCCACCCAAGCCAGTATTCTCCCTCAACCTGTACCATCACCACAGCCTCTGGGCGGGCCTCTCTGCCTCCTCCTTGATCATCCACAATCCACTTTTCCTCTCCAGAGCCAAAGGAGTTGTCAGAACTCTCAGAACAGGACACTGGTCTGCACAGTCTCCCTTCCGGTCCTCCTGGTCCTCGTCATCGTCGTCGTCATCCTCCTCCTCCTCCTCCTCCTCCTCCTCCTCCTTCCTTTCCGATGGAAGCAGAGAGGTTGGCCGAACAACATCCTATTGTTTTCTCCTTCTCAAGCTCCAAAGAGACTGGGGCTAAGAAAAGTGGTCACCCAAATTAGCATATTTTTAGTAGTGATAGCCTACTACTTTCAAGATCTGGAATGAAAAAAAACTGCGGGTCGTTAACACCACGGGTCTGATGAAGCCAACCTTCCAGAACACTGCTGGGAAGAACCAGAGGTGCAGCAGACGGGAAAGGAGACGCCTGGCTACCCCACGGTCCGTCCCTTAAAGTCTGCTCGTATTGCAGACAAAGTCCATCGACTCTGTCATCCCTTGTTCTACATATAACCCAGGAGCATATACTGTTGGGGAGCAGAGGCTCTTCAGGCAGGCACGTGGAAAGACTCAGGACGATAACTATGGGGGGACCCCCTAAAAAAAACCAGAATGATCTTTCTCTGATGTGAGAGGGATTGTGCACTTGGAATTTGTTCCTCTGGGTCAATAAGTCAACCAAAGAGTTTATGTGGAAGTTTTGAGAAAGCTGTGGCACGATTTGCGGAAGAAATGTCCCGAGTGGTGGCAGACCGATGACTGGCTCTTCCACCGTGACAGCGCACCTGCCCACCCCGCGTGGAGTGCTCAGCAGTTTGGGACCAAAACCGGCCTGACCCCCGGGCCCCACCCTCCCTGGTCGCCTGGTCTCACCCCAAGCAACTTGTTTTTGTTTCCCGAGATGAAGGAGAGTCCTCAAAGGGAAGCGCTTTGCCGACGTGGAGGAGGTGACACAGAAAACGGCAGGAGTGCTGACAGGCACTGAGCTCACTGAGTCCAAACACATCTTGATCAGTGGAAAGAGCGTCTCAACAGGTGCACTGCATCCAACCAAGAGCACCGTGACGGCGACTGAAGTTCAAACATGTGTGAATAAAACACACAATTTTCTGTCAGTAAGTTCCAGGTTTCCTGGGGTCCCCCCTCCTGTACTTTGGAATGCTACCTCGAAACCTTCAGCAGAAGCTCTGCTTTACCCTCAACAGGAGCGGCCTGAGAAGGCAGGCCCAGGGAAACAGTCGTGGGCTCCCCAAGCACACTGAGGCCGTGACGTCACAGCCTGCCCCCCACCGGCACCCACGGGAGGCAGCGCGTGGTCTCCTGCTTCCTCACTGTCCTCCTCAGGTCAGGCACTGTGTGCGCTCAGGTGACCGCGGTCAGGTGCTCACAAGCTGCGTCTCTGCGGTCACGCTGTGGCGCCCCTGATGGTCACGCCTGGAACCCCTGATGCGGTGCCTGCCCGAAGAGGAAGAGTAATCGCAGTCTTTCATGCCAACACGAAAACGTCCTGGCACCCGTGGAAATGCAGCCCAACAGCAGATGGGCCGTACTTTAAAAAACACTTTTGTTAGTCTGTGGGCAAAAGAATCTAAAAGCAAACGTACTCCAGAGAAAACCGTAATGTGGAGGGCACCTAGACAGGGAATCCTCAAAATAATAATAATAAATCTAATGTTTAGGTTTTAGAATGTTAAGCCTTAAAAAATCATTTGTTTTGAAACAGTCATCCGTTCGTGACAGCCAGCCTGCCGAACGACCCAGTGACTTCTGCACGCGCCCTGTGGGGCCGCCTAACCGATAGGGCGTGACTGCCGTGAAGGAGCCTGTGATTTCCAACATGAGGCCATAAGGGACACTGTGGCTGCTGCCTTGCTCCTCAGGATTGTCTGCTCGGCGGGGGGAAGGTTAGCCTCCATGCTCGGGAGCCACTCAAGCAGTTCACGGAGAGGCCCCAGTGGGAAGAAGGTGACAACCACCAGCAGCACGGAGCTGTGTCATGCTCAGCCTACCGGTAATGCTGCTATCAGCCAGGAGTGTCTGAGGCGCCAGCCTGGGCCCCTGGATTACTGGTGGTGAACCCCGCGGACACCGCTTGGACTGAAAAAGCACGGCCACTAGACTGGCCCCGTGGTTCTCGTTATGCTCACAGCATGCACTTCAGCAAAGCATCAGGGGACTCTGAGCACATGGCATGCCTGAGGGCCACACAGAGAGGTCACCAGGGAAGAGAGAGGAAGGAAGAGAGGACCTGGGGGCTCTGCCTTTAGTAGGGTCTGAGGGCGGGGCGCCTAGGGTCGTGCAGGTTCACTCGCTATTGATTAATACCGAGCAGAAATTAGGGTGTGGGGAGGGACAGGCAGCGTCACTCTGGTGGTCAGTTATCTAGGTTACCCAGGGCTTTCCCATCCTAAAAGGGGAAGTTCATGGGTGAGGGTGGGGGGGCCTAGTCCCTTATCTGGTTGTTGCGCTAGCAGCTGTGTTATACAGCCAGAAATGTTTATTCAAGATGGGTATCTTTGAAATGGAAGCCTTGGGAATCTAAAGACTAATGTCAGGCACTTACCTGACAATCAGAAATCCTAATTCTGGGCATTTACAGCACATGAAAGCACCACGTTAGAAGCTGATCCTCAAGCTCTCCACTCAGCCTTCAGGTGACTCCAGCCCCAGCTGACATCTCCATAGGTCATAAGAGACCCCACCCCCACCCCCAAGCCAAACTCTTCAGCTGAGATGTCTCTGAATCCCAGACCAAGAGCTGTGTGAACTAAATGCTGCTTGTTTTAAGCTGCTAGATTCTGGGGCAGTTTGTCATGCAGCGGTAACTAATGTGCAACTCTATATTATTAAGGGGCTGGCTGACAAATGAACCATTACACGTTAACTCTCGATTCATACGAGGCCCAGCAACTATTACACTGGAATAAACAATACATACGTCATAATATAAAATGGTAGTTAACAGCATAGACTCTAGAGTCTAATGGACAAAGCTATACTCCATATGTGTGACCCAAGACAAGTTATTCATTGGTCCAATTTTACAAAGTGGAGATAATAATAGTACTATTCAATAAGTTTGTTGTAAAAACTGAGTGAATCCTCAGTAAGAAACAGTGTCAGGAACATAATAAGTGCTCAATAAATGCTAGCTATTATAATACATAAATAAATAAAGGAGGCTATTCTTCACAAAAGGGGGAAGTGACAGTAGAATGAACTGGAAAACACACTCACTTCGCCGTGGGCTCTTCTTTCTCTTTGGCTTCTGCCACATGGAGGGACAGAGAAGAGGGAACAGAAAGACCAAAGAAGGTAGGCAAGATTTGGGTTAATAAATCTTTACCACATCTGGCTGCAGCAAAGTAGGGGGACCGTATAACTTATCATAAAAACAGGGCTATTTCTGGGAGTGAAAAGGAGCCCTATTAAAAATGGTATTGAGAAAACAGGCATACAACAGGGCCGTTCCTAGGAGACCAGGCATGTAAACACCCTTATGTAACCACAGTGTGACAAACACCGCTGAAGTTGAGGATCGAGCCCTGGAAAGGAGACTCAAGTCTCAGCGCCACCCAGAGAGGAGCAGGCACAGATAAGGACGTCAAGGCAAGTGCGCACAGTGTTACACTGAAGCTTTGAGTCTTTGATTAAAGCCAGTGCTATGATTCCCGTAAGCAGTGATTCAGAAGTTAACGATTTATACGGAAGCACTGCACGACTGTTTCATTTCCTTAGTTCTTCTCTTAATGTGTCATCTGTTCAAATACGATATGAATCCTCCTTTTCTTAACAGCTTTGAATGGGGCAGAACACATCTTTTCACTGAACTTTACAAGGCATCAGCTGGTGACACACCACCTTCACTGTAGGTACAGTACCTTTGAGGAAATAAACACCATCCAGCGATGAACTTCCAAATGTGACTGGTGAAATTTTGTGATCTGTACTTAGTGATTTCCTATGCTATTGGTCCAATAATTCTTTACAGTAAACAACTCAGAATCCACTTTTTCCTATAATTATGTTCATGCTTTTTTTTATTTTTAAAGCAAAAGAAGCAAGATTTATATTTGTGGAATGTCTCTCAAGTTCAATGTCTCTCAGAAACGTCACTGACTACCGACAATGTACAAGGAGACGTGTCTGGTTCGTTACATTGAACTGAAGTCTATAAAGGAAATCTACCCAGTCAAGAGAGTATGCCCCACACGTCATGAAAGAAATGGATGGGCACAAAAGACTATCACAATGGCACAGTGGAGAGAGGAAAAGAGAAAAGATTAGAAACAAAAGCGTGCCAATGGGGCAGCAAAGGAGGGGTACACTGGAAGATAAACTGACAAAATCCACAGGAGGAAACAAACAAACAAACAAACAGTAACAGGGGAATTGCTCAACATTACAGAAGTGATTGGTTATGCATCCTTTCACTAAAGATCTGATTCCATGATGACAGTTGATTGGATCTGAAGAGAAAATCCAAATTATTTACACTTGAGTGGAAAACAGGGGAACACTGCACTATTACCAAAGGAGCCAGCAGCACTGCTTGTAGTATTGCGTCAGGACCCATACTGCCCCCAACTAAAGACCTTCAGGGCCTTCTAGTTCTTTGGATGAAACCCGCACTCCTGTCCAGGTCTTCAAAGGCTCAGCAAGGTCTAGCACCGGCCTGCCGTGCCTCCACCCCCGATCCTCTCCCCGTGCTCCTGAAGCTCCCACAACACAGCTTCCAGCAGCTCCTAGGACACACCAAGCTCCTCCCCGTGCTTGCTGGGCCGTCCGATCTAGGGTGCTCCTGGCACGGCTAACTCCTACTTACCCTTCAGGTTTCAGTGTCATCTTCTTGGACAGCCTTCCCCTGACCACCCTATCTCATGGAGCCCTCGGCCACACCCTGTTATTTTCTAACATAGTTCCCTCCTTTGTTTCCATGATAGCATAGATTTTTCTCCATGTCATGAGGCATTATATCCCCAGAACAGTGCCTGGCATATAGCGAGCACTTAAGAATGCATGCAGTCGACATGAAGAGCCAGCCAGTCACCAAACAGGACCTGTGGCAAAGCCCTAGGACAGCTGTGAAATTTCTGGTGGCTTCTTGGAAGGCTTGCTGCAACTCCTGCTAGACTCTGGTCAGTGGGGCAGTGTCAGCTCTCAGGGCTGCAAATAGCTTCGGGCAAGCCCCAAACACAGCTGGTTCCAGCCCAACTCCCAGAAGAGTCTGAAGCTTGTTCTTTCTTCCAGAAACTTCCAAAGCCAGGATGAGGTCCCTCAGGGGGGACTGGATGCCTTGGTCAGGCCGGACACAAGTACCGGCTCTTTGCGGACCACGTCTCCCATCCCAGCCACTGTGCTCCCGCCTGCGATGCTCCTCCCTGCCGTCCTGCGTCCTCCCCAGGCTGGCTCCAGGCCCCAGGAGGAAAGACTTCCTGGACGGAAGGGCAGGGGACCACCGTGCTGGAGGACACGGCCGTTTACGGAACGCCCATTCTGTGTGAGGCACGTTCATGGAACCACAGTCTCCTTAACCCCTTTCCCGTTTGGAAAACGGAAGTGCAGCTCGCGATTGCACACAAACACGCTCTTCGAGGCTGAAGCAAATCTGACTGGTGTTCAGTGTAAAGTGTACGAGCTGTTCTTGGTGGTTTCTGAGCAGAACTCGCCTCTCATCCTAATGCTACAGACGTGTGCATGTTGACCAGCATTTAATCGTTTTGACCAAGCGTAGGAATGCTGCGTTTTCTAGGATTTGACGTCCATGAGTTATCTTGGGGTAAACGCTGCAGCCAGCAGCGCCACCGGCGTGTATTCTTGGGGCAAACGGGAAAGACCTTGAGGACCCCAGGAAGCAGATCGGATCTTCACTTCCCCTGTTTTACAAGTTGAGCAAACCACCTGGGGCCACACAACTAGAGGGTCACCGGCAAGATCTAGATAGAGGTTGAAATGCCTGCAAAAACTACGTTGTTTCTGGCACCATCACTTGTCTTTACGGGCAGTTTTGGGGACAGGGGGAGAGCGGAGAGGATGGAGGACGCCCCACGGGCACGCTTCCCTGCCCCCACATTTGACGCAAAGAAAAAGTTAGAAAGAAGGCGGGGTGGGGTGGAAGAGTCCAGAACTGAATACTAGGAAACAGGAAAGAAAGTCCCCATATCTGCTCCCCCACCTCGCCAGCTCCTGCTTCTTACCAATCCCTTACCCCTGGCCTTGACCTTCACCAGCACCTGCCTGACTAGAGCCCCCTCCTGGGTTCCAGGGGACAGCACTTTTGCCATCCCCACTGAGACACCTCCATTGCTGCAGGGCTGCCACTCACTGATGGCTTAATGGCGTCCCTAATTGGAATTCTACACATTTTTCCAAAACAATAACATTACATTGTCGTTGGGGTTTATAATACCAGTGGCCTGTTTATTTAAAAAGAAAGGAAAAAAAGAAAGAAAAGGAAAGAAAAAAAGAAGGAAAGAAAGAAAAAGGAAGAAAGGAAGAAAAAGAAAGAAAGAAAGAAAGAAAGAAAAGAGAGAGAGAGAGAGAGAGAATACTAGAGATCTACTAATCTGAAATCCAAAACGCACTGAAAACCAGTTGGTTCATAACTCATTTGGCAGCAAAACCCGACCTGACCTGAACTCCTCGGCCCAAATGCATCTGGCGAGGAGGCCCGACCTGAACTGACGTGAGGCTATTTATAGTTTCTGTTTACCCACTGAGTGTGAATATTCATCGGTTTCACTGCAGAAGTATGAATGTGTCTGATTACAGGACCCCGCTCCAGACCACACCACACTGCACTGCTATGTAATAACCAGTATAGGCACAAGACTACCCCTCTCAAATTAAAAAAAAAATCCCAAAGTCAGTAAAATCTGGCCTCAGAGGTTTTGAATACAGAGTTGTAGGCCTGCACTTACCCCGATTTAACCTCACTGGACCTTGGTTTCATCGCGAGGCTGAAATTAGGTGGTAAACAGCATCGTTTCTTTGGGGAAATATATTCTTCATTTCAAACAAGTAACTTAAAAATAAACTTTCGGAACACCACTAATTTAAGGGTTGCAGCTATGTAATAAAGCATAAATGAAGAAAAATTCTTCATGATAAAAGGTTTCCGTCCTGAAACAAGAGAGAGAGAGAGAGAGATCCGATTCTGCTCTGCATGCCCACAGAATCTTCAGGAACTCTTCTTCACCTTGCGAAGAGAACGGCCGGTCAAGAGCACGGGGATATTAGAACAGGGACCCAGGGAAGCAGAAGTAATACTAGAAATCCTGTTAACGGCTTCCATTCTGTTGTTCTATGCATTTCTATTTCTGCCAGTATTATGTTTTTGTGACTTCCACTACGATTTGAAGTTACCCTCTGTAGCAGAAGGAAAACCCCAACCCTCTTAGGAATGTGACGAATCTTGGAGCTGATTATCTTTCTCCCGTTTCGTTTCGGCTGCTAGGAAAGCCGGAGCCAACTGTGAGGCAGCCTAGCTCCAGCACCTGTGCAGAATGCTATACTACATGTTCTTCGCACTAACACAGCCCCGTTATTTTTCCCCTGAGCACATTCTCTTCTCGCCCCATTTATTCATCTGTTTATTTTATGGGATGCTAGTGTGGTGGTAGGTGTGTACATACGTGTAAAATGCCTCCAAATCTTTTGGTAACAAGGTGGAGAATGGATAAATAAATAATTGTATACTTAGTAATATACTGGCATGGGTCCATTTACTGCCAGCTATGAAGACTTTAATAATAAGAGAACTCTAAATCATTCTCCTTGATTAACTGCACAGATTCTGAGCCATAATTACAACCGTCCATACCAAACGACCATCCATCATTCATTACGTGAAAATCAGAAAGCAGAGAAAGCAAAAGACGCACCTTAGTCATGTTGTATCTTGCTGCCTACCCCGCCGGCCCCTATCTCTAGACCACAGGTTATCTTCACTCAACACCACCTCTGGGTCGAAGATTGGGAGACTCCCCACTTCTTGCACAGGGCCTCCCTATTTGTTGGGGTTTCTGAGAGAAGATGAGAAAGTCCCAAAGAGTATTCAAAAAACTCCCCTAAAAACCAAGCACTTTCTGTTCCTTTGGTTTTTCTTCTCAGTAGTTGCAAAGCACTATAATTTTCCCGTGTACAATCCATACTTCTGATTAGCTGTCTAGTTAAAAATTTCTGAAGGAAAGTAATTAGAATTTAAGTAATACATAGCAAATTAGGAGGTACATTATAATACAAGCCTGCCCTCCGCCAGCCCCGAGCCGTGAGAACCATGCGACTCTCTAAGAAGTGTACTGGGAGGTTATGTGCACCCTACAATTAGGAAGTTGCACATTCAAGGACATTTTAGGAATGAGTAAGTTATTAGCTAGGTCAGGGGACCTTGTTTCTTATCCAAAATTGGACTCCAGTAACATTCAATTTGAAGACGTCAGAAACTTTCCGATGCTAAAATGAGACTACAGAGGGAAACCATTCCTCCTAAAATACGATGAGTAGTAGTATATAGAGAATGGTTCTATAAAGTGACTTCTACCTCATGCTATCCTATTGGGATGCCAAAAACAAACAAAACAAGGAGATGGGAAGGTTTTGCAATGCAGGAGTTTTGAGTTTTTAAATAAAAAAACTGATCAATGAATGTTTATACCTTTATCAGACCTCTAAAAATTCTTTGTAAGTAAGAGTTGATGGCCTTTTTTGGCCTTTTTCATCTTAATTTCACCTTACAAAATTTTGAAAATTAAGATGCTTAAAACCTCTTTAAAATGATGGGCTGTGACTATTACTCTCACAGGAAAGCTGTACCTAGAAAGGTGTAGTGAGAATTCTAACACTGTCCCCCTAGAGATGCCCATCCCCTGGCCCCTCAAACAAGCACTAACCTAAGTACCACTGTGAAGGGACTCGGCTGTGTAATTACTTCCTAATCGGTTGACTTTAGAGAGATTATCCTGGCTCATCCAGTTGGGCCCTATACCATCGCAGAACCCTTTAAAAGCAGCAGAACACCGAAAGGGAAGGCAGAGAGGTATCTGAAGCGTGAGGGTCCGACATGCCACTGCTGGCCTGAAGACGGGGGAAGGGTCACAAGTTAAGAAACGTGCGGCCAGGCTCACAGCTCGCAGGGTCCACAGCCACACGGGATGGAATTCGGCCAATGAGCCCGGAAGTGGCCCCTCCCCCAGGACGGCCCCATAAGAGTCCGGGCCTGCTGATACCTTGACATGGTCCTTGCGAGGTCCTTGCGAGGCCCTTGCACGCAGAAACCCAGAAGAGCCGTACTGTGCCCAAACTTCTGACCACAGACATGGGGAGACAGCAAATGAGTGTTGTTGTAGGCCACTAACTTTATGGTAATTAGCTACAGCAGCCACAGAAAGCTAATACAGAGGTGAAGCCCAAAGGGACCAAAAGATTACCGCATCTGAGTCTACTAAACTGGGTTATCTTTATTTAATGATATCAGCTAAAGCACAGAGCATTTTTTATTACATCACACTTTATTGTCAAGGCCCACCCTGAAATGGGAAATTCTGCCACGGTTTCTAAGTAGTTTAAAAGACGGTTGGTAAGGCACAAAGCGAGGATTTGGAGCACACAATGTGGTTGTCGTTATCTGAAGGGAATCTCGTGTGATCACGGCCTTTGAGTATACAGCACACTGGCTAAAGTATGTGAGTAACAATCATTTTAGGTTTTTATTATTTAAGAAAGAACAAGGAGCCAGGGGGGCAATGACACAGGGAAGTCGATATAAGGAACAGCATTCTAACAGTTAGAACTTCCCAGCAATGCAATGGAGAAAATATCACAAAAGAGCTTCATACAATTCCCAGAAAAATGAGCCTACATGACCTCTACGCTGGATTCTAACTCCAAAATTCTGCGATCCCATCAACTCCGTATCGGTTACCTTGGCGGCCACAAGAACACTGGCATTACGGAATACCAGTTAAATGACTATTATTCCACAGGCACGTACGTGAGCTCGTTAAACTCTGACATTAGGTAAGCAGGACAATTTCCACGGCGACATAAATGATTAGCATTCTAAGTGGCGCAACTCCAGTAACAGATATGAGTATGCAAAAACGAAACCACTGTCAAGCACAGAGAGACAGAGAGAGACCTGCCCTGAGGAGAGGGGGGACCAGGGCCACAGCCTGTTAGTGTTCGTCAGTCGCACACACACCTGACTCTACCAGAACCATTTGCCCCTTCAAAGCAGGATGGGGGGGACCCGCTCATCACACAAGACACTTGCGGGCAACCTGTGCTCGCCAGTTTACAGATGGGCTGCAGCCTGTGGTCAGGAACGCCAGTATTCCCGGCGTGCTCGTTCCCCGACACAAATGCAAGTGTTGGCGCAGGTTCGCGTTTGGTTTGGTTTGTTTCCTTGAAATTGGCAGCATTTCCCCGGATTTGGTGGAGTCGGGACGAGCCAGTCACTTCGTATTTACCTTTGACTAAAAGGCCAAATTGCACAAATGCAAATAAACACGTTTCCAAGTATACCTCTGTCACTCGGGTGCCCCCTTTGCGGAACGTGCAGGGGAAAAAAAAGGGAAACTTTGCCCTGTCACCCGCAGATCACACCCAGGGTGCCCCTGGGGCGCGGGGTGACTCCCCGCCTCCAGGCTGGGGCCACACATCCGAAGCCGAGCTCTCGGGTTATCTGCCGTTTGCACAGCGCCACGGCGCTCACCAGTTCCTAGAGCAGCGATTCTGAGAAAAAAAAATAAGAGCCCGGTTCCCTAGAAACATTAAATTAACACAAGGGATCTGGAAACCAAACAGCAGATGCTCAAAAGCTTTTCCCCTGGACTGTTTCCTGCCTTCTCGGAAAATCTTTGCATTAAAATAGATTGAATTACCCTGCTCCGCCAGATGTTACCGGAGAACTTCACTTGGGGCGAACAGGAAAGCAAAGTTTGCCGCCTTTTCGAAAAGATTTTTCTTTTCCAAGGTGGCTTGCAGGGCGGCGGCGCCTTTGGGTTGTGGCTACCGGCAGGGACCTGAAGCGGAGGCTTTTTTGCATCACAATGGAGAACTTTCCGTAAGACTGACTTGCAAATCAGATAAAAAGCGTGGCCGGCAGATTAGAAAGGCGGGGGTCTCCGGGGCCCCGAGAGTTCAGGCTCGGAAACCGCTTAGAAATAGCACGGTCCAGCCCTGGGGTTCACCAGGCAGAAAACAGCAGACTCTTTATTGGTAAGCTTGTTTGCTCCGGCCACAGCTGTAAGAGCACAGAAGGGTCAAACTAACAGAGCCAAAAGTACAGGCGGAAAGGCTCAGAGTCGTACAGCCTCCTCTTTCTACACCCGAGCGCCCCTGTCTGCCTATTAAGCTCATATTATAGTATTTGAAAATTTAAACCCAAGTTAATAACCACACACCAGGAGAACAGGGAGCCTTGCGTACACAACGTATTGCACCTTCGTGTCATCTTTACTTCCGTATTTGAACAGTTTTTGATAGCTGAGAATAAGTTTCAAGGCTTCCCATGAGATGTCAGGCTTTTACAGAGGAAATAAAGTTTTTCCTTACACTAGCACCTTCCTTGATATTTTATCCTTTTTTCTTGGTAACTTTTAAGGCTGGACCCCATAATCCTTAGCCAGTGTCATGCTTTCTAGTAAAAACGACAGTCTTGAAAGGATTCTATACGGATCTCAAGCTTGGGCGTATGAGATGGGAGAAGGAAGTATATTACAAGATATTCTCCACAAAAATAAAATAGCTTTGCCTACGCGGGAAAGCAACCAAACTCATTTGTAAGCAAGGCAGTCAGTCAGAATCCTGTCGTCTGGAGTAAGGCAAGCTCCATGAGAATAGCAACCCTTCTGTTTTAACAACTCACAGGGATACACAAAATCCATCATTCCTCCCCAATACGTGAAAAAATAAAGGGCAACCTCATAGTAACTGCAGTGCCTTCTAACTTGATGTTGGACTTACGGAAAAGCAAGGACAAGTTTTAAGTGTTTATAAGAAAGCAAAGAAACACGCCGCAAGAACTATTTGGCTGGCAGGCCACGGAGAACGCCAGAATGTTTTGCAGGACTCACCAAATCACAGAGCTGTTTTAAAACCGAAAGTCAAAACAGCTTTGAACAGGTAGTAAGTATTTTACACAACAAAGTTAGCAAATGCATATACCTGTTTTGATACCACAAATAGGCTCATTTCTAACTATTAGGGAAAAACTATAATTATACCAAAAATACTAAACTGCTGTGACAAGAATAAATAACTAGCCACACAGTATTAGTCAACGCCAGCATTTTAAAAAATGACCAGAAAATTTCAAAATGATTATGAATGATCAAGTATGACTCCTATATTTTCTAGGTTAGGTATTAATGTTAAGAATATGGCTTTCACAGAAATATGTTCCATTCTATCTTATTTTCATGTGTTAATCACAGTAACAAATAAAAAAACTACAAATGAAAATGAATTGACTCACAGGCTTCTTCGAAAAATTTTTATTAAAAATAAAACTTTGGTAAACTACACATTAGGGAAGATTAACAAACTTAAAAACCTCTCTCCTGATTATTTTTTGAAAAAAGAGGGTTCATGCCATAGAAAAATGTCAATAACTCATAATCCCCAGAACTGCTTTCACATAACTAACGAGTGTCTCGTTTCTGGGATCTCTTCAAACTTCAATGAAATGTTAAAGAAATGGAGAAATATTCAGATGTTGATAAAAGTTATTCTGATTTTCCTGCTTCACTATCTAACTCATTGAAGTTAAGTATCTATTAAGTGCCTGGTCTGCCTCCGCAGATATTGTTTTGTAAAATCATTACTAAGCAGAGGAGGTTACTACTATTATAGTTAAAACTCTGAATCCAAATGTCATATACTCTGGTGTAAAACCATGCACAGTATTAATTAATTATACTTTGCCTTCTATATACTTTCGTATCTTTTGTCAAATGCCCCCCCATATAGTTTTAGTTTACAATTTGTATCCTAAAATTAAAATGTTTGTATTTTATGCTATAAAAATTAGTAAGCTATTAAAGGAAGATGCTTCAAAATAAATGATTAAAATGCTTTAGCGAAAACCCTCTTCTAACTAAAGGTGATTGGTAGCAAAAAAGATAATTGAAGGCAGATCTACAAGAAATCAGGAGAGTTGTGACTGGCAGCCTCCACAAAGATTATTAAACGTCTATAAAATACAGTCTTTGTAGTAATTCAAAAGTACAAGCTCAGGTTCTCTTTTCAATACATGAAAAATAAAAATAATTTCCTGCTTTTTCTTCTTTTTCTATTTTTAAGATGAGGATGACTATTTTAAAAAACAGAAGACAACTTCCGGGATCTTTCCCTTTCCATATTTCAAAACGACAAGTTTTATTTTTATTTGTCTTTCTGAATTCTTGAAATTCAGTGACATGGTCATAGCTCTGAGAACCAAAATAGAAAACACCAACTGTAGGAGCTGGCCGTGATGCTTTTGATTATATTTTCCTGGAAAGATTTATATGGTATTGATACTTAATCTTAATAGCTTTTCAAAGGAAATCCTCAATGTCAATGAAAGCTATTAGAAAATCTCAATCTCAGTAGCTCTGTCAATGTAACCCGTCGGCATACCGTAACCACAGGATAATTTAATAAAACCTAAATGACACATGGTATTTGGATTAAATAATATATGTTCTATACTCTGGATACACAGGTTCTGTTATGATTAGTGGGTTCCAACCTCAAATCTGTGTTGGAAATGAGCAGGGTACACTTTTTTTATTTTATTTTTTTTTTTTTTTTATTTTTTTTAAGAAGAGGCTATCTCACCACAGTTCAAAGTTTTCACGTTTGAGAGTTTGGAGAGAGATGGGGGAAAAGGAAGCACGTCCATGTGTCTCATGTGTGTCCTGATCACTAGCCAAGTCAATGAGAACAGCTCAGACAAGTGTCTCCGCAGTCCCATCTGCGTACGTACGTACCTCGCTGTGAGGAGAAGGGAGAAAACAAAAAATATAAAAGTCTCTATTCCCAAGCTCCCTGTAGCCTCCCAAAATCACACTTTGCTCACGCAAGTCAGCACGATGAGGAAAGAAACCACAAGTAACCTCGATGACCCCCCCACCCCACCCCCGCTTGAGACACATTTTCAAGCCAACGAAAGGGCACATTCTTTTTTTGTTTTTGTTTTCCTTTTTTCGTTTATTAAGCCAGACTCTCCGACTTACTAATGATGAATCTGGCCCCTGCTATCTCTTGTGGTCTTTCTGGAACGAAATAGGACTAACCAAAGGTTACTGTGATGCCCACTTCGGTTTCTGCTGGGGGCTGGTGTTTTCCTTTGCGGGGGTGGGGGTGAGGGTGGGTGGGCATGAGCGGGGTGTGCAGCAGGTGAGAGGATCCCCTTGGGTTTTCCTAGAGGAGGGTTGTCCCTTCTTGTCACATT
This sequence comes from Lyroderma lyra, assembly GCA_004026885.1. Taxonomy (NCBI): domain Eukaryota; kingdom Metazoa; phylum Chordata; class Mammalia; order Chiroptera; family Megadermatidae; genus Lyroderma; species Lyroderma lyra. The sequence continues at coordinate 38,942 of PVJL010004198.1, forward strand.
CTCCTGGCTCTAAGGAAGGGTCCTGCTTTGCCAGCTCTTTCCCTCGACGACGTCACAGAGTCGGCAGGCTCCATTTATTCTCTAGGAAGGCTGAAGCTGGCAGCTGCATCTCATGGAAGATTCCACAAAAGACTAAATTAGCAGGAGGCTGTCAACAGGCTTCAGACAGGCGGAGCTCTGGGACAGTCCCTGAGGCCACGCAGGCCTCCTTCGGGTCCTTGTCCCCGCAGTCCGACCCTGCTGGCCTCCGCAGGACACGGGCAGCGCGCTGTCCTGTTGCTGCAGCTGACGACACAGCGAGGCAACGGCAGAAGAACAGGACTGCCCTTTTCAAAGCAGCTCTTACAGTAACAACGAGTCGAGAAGGGGCTGTTTACAAAGCTGCTGCTTGTCCTCCTTAGACCCTCCTCCCCTCCCTTCTCAGCCCCCAGAGCGCCCAAATGAAACTGCATAATGAGCTTTATTTCCTCGCTCTGAAATGCTTCCTCCCGTCCAAATCGCTAATGGGGCAGGTTCCAGCCGCCTCAATTCCCTCCGCAACATTCCCGCCTCCATAAAACTCACGCGACCGCGAGCACGGCAGTCCTGCTCCAGCGCGTGGAGCTATCAACGGAGCCCCTGGGGCTGCGGCCTGGGTCTGCGGCCTGGGCCGGCCGTGAGCGCGGGCCGGTGAAAGGTGGACAGTGTCCAAGGTTCCGTTTCACTGCTAGGCAGCCAAGGGCAGACGAGGTGAGGTCACCGTCCATTCCCTCTGCCTCTTACACTGATTCCCACGGAAATGCCTCCGCTCCCACACGAACCCGTGGGGAACGGTGACACTGAACTCGCACTGCTTTGGATGAAGGCGTTTGCTTGGCTAGGAGGGAGGGCAGTCCCGTACAACAAACTGCCTTAGGTGACTTGGAAAGTTACATACCAGAAGAACAAACACAGAAAAGTGCAAAGTTGGAGTCCTTTCTTCTAAATTAACGAATACAATGGCAGTGTTTGCACAATAGTCACTGACTTTCATCTGACTCATCTAGTACATAGCTCGACCTCTACCCAAACCAGACTAAGCAAACGTGAGTGCTTTATTTTTAAGACTCCACAGAAAAAGATGCCATAATCTACCTTGGCACTGCCAGCCCTCTCAACAGCCTCCATACTTAACAGTCCAACAATTTCTAACTGCTCGGCATTCCCTGCAAAAATCATTCCACGTGTCTTGTCTCTTTGCTTACTCAGAATACTCTCTCCAACCCTGTATGCACAGCTGACTTTCATTTATTCCTCAACAGGTGGCCTACGTCACCATCTGTCATCTGTCATCACTGCTTCCTTTGTTGCTTGTACGTGTACCTATACGGCCCCTATCAGACAAGTACCATGCTTGTTTACGTGCCTGTCTCCCCCGCTGGATTCAAACTCCTCGAGGAACTAGTTGTTTTTGTACCTCCCAGTGCCTTGCATATTTTGCACCCAAAATAGATGCTACAAACTGAGGTGGCTGTAAAAGGACGTCTCACTTGGAACCGTAATCAGCCTAGGACGAGGAGGGCTCGTACAGATCCCTTGGTTGATCCTAAGTCTGTCACGCTATATTCTGAAAGCATCTGTTCTTCCTCTGTCCTCGGAGGAAAGAGGAAAAAATGGTGACATTTCTCTGTCCTCTGTATCGGACCAGATGAGGGGTGGCAGCTAGGGGACTGGAAAGTAACAGGCCTACCCTCGTCACCACCTAAAAGAAATCAATGTGGAGCTCAAGGAAATCAGTGGATCTATCAAAATTTAACACCACCTCCATCCACCTATCATAACTATGTGAATGGGCGTTGATGGAAATAAAAGAATTTACGGTGGAGAACAGGATAAAACTAGAAGCAGCAAGCTGAGGAAAAGCTCGAGTTCGGTGACATTTATAAGTAAAGATGGGGAAAACATCAATGATAGAGGTCATAACGGAAAGTTCTGAAACCTAAGGACTTTAGAAACCAGGTTGGTCTTGTTCAGCGACAGACTGACCAAGCATAATGGGAACATTCTTGTCCAATTCCCACACGAGGCTCTGCACGGCTCTCTGAGCATCCCAACACCGTGCTCACGATGAGAACACGAGGGCTGTGCACTGATTCACGCTATGGGTCTGCTGCCATGAATCTGCTTTGAGGTTCTCTTCCTCTATTTAACAATTTATGGATCACACTTCTTAAAAGGTCCTCCTGAAACTAAAGCAAAGGGACAGCAGTGGGACAAGGGAGCTGGCAATCTCTTAAGGACCTATTACGTGTCCCTGGCGTTTGCTAAGCACTTTATGTACATCTAAACACCACCCTTCCAACAAGCCTACCACAGAGGTGGAATTACTCTCCTGTTCAACGCAGTCTTAAACCTAGGTCTCTGCTGAAATCTTACACAGGGTCCAACAGACGTAACACTGGACCCTGTACACGAATGTCTCACACGAGATGGACAGCAATTCACAATTTCACCTAAAATATCACCTAACGTGTGCTTGAATGTGCCATTGTTATGTTACAGAATTACGTGCTTACGATTTTGTAATAAAAGGTTTGGTATAGATTACCAGCTCACAAAAAAATAAAAGCGTTATTTGTGCCAGACCCTGTACTTTAATTCTTTAAATGTACAGGGGGTGTCAAAAAATGAACACACATTTTAAAAACAGAAAAACACTGTATTGAAATTGCAATACTCAATATATACTGATAACAAAAGATGAACACAAATCACATTTGCCTTCTGCAATGACAAGGGGTGCTCAAAGCGGTGACCGTCAGCATCCAGACACTTCTGATGACGGCGATCTACTGTGTGAGCAACGCTGACCAAAGTGTCATTGTGCATGCTGGTTCAGTTTCTTCCCGAAGTCCCGCCAGTGGAGCCGGTTTTCTAGGGCACACCACATCCTTTGAGGTCCCCCCAAAGAGAGAAGCCAAGGGGTGTTAAGTCAGGAGAATGGGGGGGAAACTCAAACAACCTTCTCGAATTTCAAATACGACTTCAAAGTGGTCTTGTGCTCCTCCCATGACAACCGTGCTTCCGCCATTGTCTTTGTCCCGCTGTCGCAAGGTGACCCTAACACTCATTTCATTAATGCCATCTTTTGACCAAACGTCATACTACATGTTGCTACCATAACTCAAAATTCACCTTCGAAAGTATCTCTTTAAATGCGTATACACGTTTTTGGCACCCCTGGTAGTGATCTTAGTCACCTTGAGGTCTGTGTACGATAGCTAGTATCTGCATAGCCTATGCATTTGTTTCTATTCTACATTATTTCTTTTGGTTTTTGGTCACATTGTGCTTCTAATCTTTTCTTTCTTTATTGATGGATTGATTGGAACAGGAGCAAGGCTTTATTGTCAGTTATGCGGAAGACACAAGGGTTCCAGGACGCAAACGGGGAAAGGGGAGGAGTCAAGTCTAGGCCGAAGGCGGGGTCCTACCTGCTCCAGGACTGGGGGGAAATGGACAGGGGCTCTGCTTACTGTCCTGAGTTCCCCGACAGCCTCCAGGAAAAGTGCGGGGCAGGGCTGGGAGTGAGACGCCTTAGCTCTGGGCACCCCGTTTGCTGCCGGACCACGGAGGCCGCCGCACAGCTCAGCAGGCCCACGTGTGCTCCAGCCCGGGCGGTAGGCGGCACGGGCTCCTCCTGGAGGAAGCGGTCCTTGCAGACCAGCGTTTTCCTCCTACGGCCTCTTCAGTGAGCGGATCCTGACCTGGAGGAAAGCGGCTTGGCTGGTGGCCCGCCGGTTCTGTGTCCAGCCAAGTCCGGGACAGGTGATGAGGGGGCCTTAAGGGCAAGACTCCTCCTCCGTGTCCATGGCAGACACCAGACGGCCGGGGGTGGAGGCCAGGATGGACTGTGGTGTGTGGCCCTGGGCTAGAAATGAGGGAGTGCTGCCTGGGCACAGCCTACTTGAGGTGGGGGCAGCAGTGTCTGCAAACACCCAGCTGTTCTCAGTGCTGGGTCCCCTCGCCTGCATGGCAGCAGAGGGAACTTGCATGCTTGGGGCCTGGCCCTGTCATGTGGGGGCTCACTTTCCTTGAGGATCTCTGGAACAGCCAGCTGTGGGGTGTGACCGGACCCCTCGTCCCCTCCAGTGGTGGGAAATTGCGGGTGGAGCTGTAGGAGCTCTGAGGGCATTGCCTCCGGGGAGGCGCTCAGCCTGAGGGTCTTCTGATCTCCTCGCATGGAGCATTCTCTGCTGAGGCCCAGGCCTGGGCATGAAGGAAGAGAGGTCTTCTTGGACTCCCGGGGGCCTACATGTGGGCTGTGCACCCCCAGTGCCTCGGGGCCTCCTACCTGACTGGCCTGCGGGGTCTTCCTCCAGTTTGGTCGCCGCTTTCCCGCCCTCTCGGCACTCTCAACACGATCTGGTCTGTGCAGTGTATTGGGCACACCTGGGTGTTGTGAACTGCATGGGGGTGACTTCCTGCTTGTATGACATACAGAAGACTGACTGTGCCAACTGGAGACACGCAGCTGGCGGCCATCTTTGAGCTAGGAGCTGACAGCACTATCTCCTATGAGGGCCCTGCCTGCAGAGCACGGAAGCCCAGAAAAAAGCAAAGGGTCTGCGGGGTCCTGCAATGTCGCCTCCAAGATGCTGTGACAAAGCGCAGATGCAAAGTCACTGGGTACTTGCAGTTTGGCCTGCGAATGGATGGAGGGTCGTGGACAGCTGAGTGACTCTGGGGGACCAAGGGGAGGTGGTGGGCATGCCGAGCGCAGCACTGGCTCTCGGGTGCCTGGAGTGGACGTGGGGGGCAGAGCCTGCCCCAGTAAGGCCCATGGGCACCTGGGAGAGGTCTGTCCTTGGATAGACAGCAGGCACCAAGCTAGCTGCTTCAGCTGGCCAACACGGCCGAAGGCCAAGTGCTCACTGTGGGCCTGGAAGCACTTGGAAGGTTCTGGCAAATAATGGGCACGTGTGCACGAGGTTGTGAGGAGCGCACACACGAAGATCCTGGGGAACGTACAGGGTGCGTGCCTGCGATGCACGGGGCCGCACAGAGGAGGGTAGGAGGGGCCAGGGACAGGTCGAGGGGCTGGGGCAGGCGTGGGGGGAGGGGGTCCTGTCCGCCTGCCTGGGATGCCCGGGTACGCCCAGATCTGCTGGCAGGTGGAGCTGTTCGCCTGAGGGCCGTGAGCATGAGCCTGTGGACAAGCAGCGGCCCGTTCTCCCCTGGCGGGGCCACAGCTGGGGATCCCGCCCAGCAGAGGGGGAACTCTGAGGAGCAGGGGTCCTGGCTCAGCAGCCCCTGCAGGAGGTGGCAGCTTTGGGATCAGCACCTGAGTGTCCTCCTGCCCTTTTCTCTGGGGCCACCAGAGGGGCTGCCACTGAGAACAGAAGTGCCCACGCCAATGGCACTTGGCTACTTTCCAAATTTCATCATGCAACTAGAACAATTCACAACATTCAGAAAGGAATTTGAAATATACCTAATATCATTAATTATTTTATTTATAAATTCATAAATTAACATTTTTATTAATCATTTCTGCCACAGATTCATAGGGATGGGAGGAGGGGCGGGGGAAGGAACTGGAAATAGACAATGTAGAGAAATTATTCAAGAACTTTGGTCATAAGGAAGGGAGGGAGCATCCTGATTGGCCAGTGGAAGTACTCAGTTCCGGGTGGGGAGTAACATAATGACGTTGGACTAGATTCGCTGCATTTCCTTATCTCTTGAAATTGTCCATCTCCCCTTTAATCCAACGCTGCTCCTACTCAGTTTCTCAAAGAGGCCGCTGAGATCAGAAGGCAAGTGATACTATTTGCTTAATGCACAAATTTTTTGTTTGAATTTTCGGTCAAAAAATAATCAAATTGTTTCTTAAAAGGACTAGTGTTTCAAAACTTCTGCTGTTGTCCAATACATCCTCTCTTCTGGTTTCTTCACAATTAGACTGACCAGACAGGACAGAAAACAACAGTGCTGTCCCATTTCAAAAGGTACAGTGGCCAGCCCACGGACACCTTGAAACTAGCCCAGTGAGGCTAGGCTGACCACACGTACCATATGAAACGGGACAGGACTTTTGTATTCTGTCCCGTTTAAAAGAGTATGTTTGTCAGCCTATTCCCAATACTTCCTGTCCAGTAAATACACCGGCCACTTGTACTGGACTCCAGCACATGCAAAATTGGCAGTAAGGAGCAATAACATGTTAATAATAACACATTATTATAAAAGTATTCTAAAAGAGATTGAATTACATGTGATAATAAGAGCACTGATTTACTATGTGCCAGATGCTAGTAAGCCCTTTACAGAAATCACATCATTTAATCCTCTCAACAACCCTGTAAGGCTGGTACTTGCGAGATGCAGAAATTGAAACTTAAAGAGACCGGTGCCAAAGGTGAGAAAACTATTACATAGAGGAGCCTGAATTTTGACCCAGGTCTGCCTGACTCCAAAAGGCACCCTTCTAACTGCCTGATTAGAATTCCACTGTTAAAATACTATCAGTGTAACTTGTACACCTTCGAAAGAGAATGTCGAAATAGAAGAACAGGGTCAATAAACCATTTTAAAGATAATTCAAAATAACGATTGAATTAAGACACTTTCTCTAAGGGCCCATTACTAACCTTTTCTCGTGATTGTCACCTTGTTCTGTTGTCCCCAGTGGCCTTTAGTACTGTCTACAAGCAGCATTTTCACCAGAAGCATTTTCTTTTTTCATTTGGTAAGCAATTTAAAAATCTGTTTCGTAAGCTACCAGTTCAATCACATGCACCTCTACTTCCAAATCTTCAGACACACAACCAAAACGCAGACTAGTTACCTAGTTCACAATTTTCATCTCAAAACAATGCTGAGTGGTTAGGGAGGGGTTCAGAGTCACTGTGCAAATTGCTCAGGTGCCATATGAAATACCAGTTTTCACCATTTCATAATTCTAGGTTATAGCAAGCCTTTTAAGATATTCCCAACGCGACTGTCTCCCTATCAGAAACAATACTTTCCGGAACGCTTGGGCAGGACTCCTTAGCTATATTTGTTCAGACACTATTAAACATTCCATTTGGTATTAAGAGGGCGTCAGCCCAATCAGGTAATCTGACCTTGTTGATCTACTGAAGGGACAAACACGAATGGGACTTCCTTATACCTACTGAGAAGTTCACTCATGGCAATTTCACATTGCCTGGATTTGTAAACCAAACAGTTGGCAAATTATCACTTTAAACACAATCGGTGGAAAAGAAGCCTGGCAATTCCTGGAAATATATGTCCCGCCCGATTCCTCCGTATTTTATAATCACCTCTATTTTTCAACTCTATTCATGTCTATGCATTCGTTCTGATTACCAATTGTGGGAAAAGAGCTGTGTACGTGTGAACTCACACCTATGTCAACTCGCAGGACAGGAAGTACCTACATACTCCCTGACAGAAGCAAAGTAAATAGACAAACCTGGATGAAATCCCCAAATTTTGTGCTTAATCTTCAAACTGGGACCTTCCATCAGCAATGGAAATTTTAAATATATTTTTTAAAATTTTTTAAAAATCAGAGTATATGAGTATAGTTAAAATAAAATTAATAAATTCTGCAGAAAAATATAAAGAACATAAATCACTTATAATTACACCACTATCAACACTGCATTGGACTTTTTCCTTGGCATATACGGGTATATAAACACTTTGAGTTTCTCAATTACCGGGTTGCGCCACATGTACTGTTTTGCAACCTGCTTTGTTTTTAGTTTTCCATGCAATACAATAATAAATCAGGGACAATATTAAAAAATTAATAAATGGAGCTCTACATGTTTAACTCTACATTAACTGATTGAACCAATCTTTCATTGATGGACAAGGAAGTTTCTTTCAACCCTGAGCTTTTATAAACAGTACTGAATATCCTTGTACATAGGAGTGCGTGTCAAATTAGTCCTTTCAGACAAATTCCTAGAAGTAAAAATACTATGTCAAAGGATGTGGCTTTTGATACATATTGCCAAATTGCCTTCCAGAGAGATCATGCCAATTGACACTCCCACCAGCAGCAGAAGAGAGGGCAGGCTTCTCCACACCCTGACCTTCCCTGGCGGTGAGTATGCTTTTTAAGTTGTTGCCAATCTGATAGACAAAACAAACGGCAACTTAAGATTGCTTTCATTTGCATTTTCTCGTCCTTAGCATATCGGGGTGTAGAGGCAGTAAAATCAGTGTCTACGGAAGAGCTAAAGCTTTGGAGGTTACAAAAGCCCTGCAAAATGTGTGACCCAGGACGAGCTGCCTTAGCTCCCTACAGGGGACTCCCCCCATTGCAAAGTGTAAATAATTACCCCTGTCCCAGTACTTTCTTAAGCGTCCAGTGGAAAGCCTTTAGTCCAGCGTGTGGCACACAAATGGCACGCAGTAAACAGTAGCTGCTATTGTAGTGGTAACAACGGTCAGAGCAGGGGTGGGGTGTGGACAGCATTTGTATTTCTCCTCTTGGAAACTGCCCTTCCTCCATTCCTGTGCTGGAGAAGTCACTTCCTGTTTATTAATCTGTAAGAGCTCCTTATAAATTATGGACAATAACTCTTTGGCTACTATCTATGTCGCCAACGTTTTTCCCACATGGGCATTAGTTTTAACTTTATTTATGGTATTCTTTGTTATATAGAAGTTAATTTTCTTTTCCTTTTTTTTTTTAATTCTTTGTTTTCTGGCACTGATACCATGCTTACAAAGATTTTCACTGACCACAACATTATAACATTGGGAATATAATTTACTCTATTACTTTCACAGATTCTTTCATTTTTAACAGTCAAATCTTTCATCAGAAGTAATTTTGCTATAAATTTTGAACTTCATCTTTTTTCCTCTTCAGTACTATTCTGTAATCCTAGCACCTATCAGAAATCCTTTCATCACTGATGTGAAATGCCACCTTGATTGATATATATATATATATATATATATATATATATATATATAAAGAAGTTTCTAATTCGTTACTTGAGATTCTGAAATCAGAAAGCTCTGAAAGCAAAGCAATTTTTCTTAAGTTTGGTGCCCAAATGTGTTGGGTGGCAGAGCCTGACCTGAGCTAATTTAATGATGAGGCCATTTCTAGTCTTTATTTATTCCATTTATTGTCACTATTGATCTGTTTAGCCGCTGGAAATGAACACGGATTTGACTATGAGATGTTGCTAAAGAGCCAGAATTCTGGCCCCTAAGGTGTCACATGAAGGACTGTGAACCTGCGCTCCGTTTCCATTCACAAGGGCTGTTCCAGAAAATACCCAGCCATCAGTGAGGGCCTCTGTTCTTCCTAGGACATGGCTGGACCCTGTCCGACCGCCCCCTCTCACAGTCAAAACTGCTTTCAGACTTCCCACTGTAGCTGTGCCATTCTAATTTCTCTTCCAGTCCGTTCATAAATTAATATAATAAATGGCATTGACTTTCGAATGTTAAACCAATCCTGAATTTCTGGGGCAAATCCCATTTGGTAAGGATGTATTAGTCTTTTTCTATCTTGCTAGATTCAACTAGTATTTTATTAAGGATTTTTGCACCTATGTTAATGGAATCTATTGTTTTTTCTTATAATGTCTTTGTCGAGGTTATACTGTCCTTTATTCTCTAAGTTTACATGTTATTTTGTTTCTATTTACTATATTTTATATTTTCATAGCTGATGAGATTTTTTAAATCCTGTTTTTTATTCTTCACTAGTCTCAAACAATGTTTTTCTGAACTTTAAAATTATTTTATCAAATTCCATGGAACAGTAATCCCATTGCAATTTTTTTGTTTGGAATTGCATCAAATTGTAGATTAATGTGGACAAAAGTGACACTGATTGACATACACATATTTACTATATTGATACTTTTTACCACTGAACATAACACGTTTCTCTGTTCATTCAAATGCTCTTTTATGTGCCCCAGGTAAGTATGAAAACATTTTTCATCTACGTCCTGACCAAGTCCTACATATTTTATAATCACCTTTATTTTTCAACTCTGTTCCTGTCTATGCTACCAAGTTTCACTCCTTCTGATTACCAATGGTGGAAACTGGTATCATCACTATTTCATTTAGTTATCAAACATCCACTGAATACATCACACTGGGCACTGAGCATTTAAACAGTGACGAGACAGTCTCCCCGTCCTCAAGGGTCCGCAGTCCAGAGCAGGAGTTAAATGAGGAAACACACAAGCATAACCTGGCGTGGTACGTCCCGGGTTAAGGGAAAGCCCAGGAGAACGACGGGAGCACCGTCAGGAAAAACGTCCTCAGGACAACCCCTGAGCCCCGAGGTAGGTCCAGTGTCTCCCTCGAACATGCCTGGCAGTGAGCAGGCACATCTAGAAGCCGTGTTAGGTCCTCTAGACCTGACAAGTGCCACCAATACAAGGCTGAGTGTGCCCTGTCTTCATGTCTGAAATCGGAGGCGTGTGCTAGCTAGTCCTGCTGGCTCAGCTATCCTGGCACTGAGCTGGGGACTGGCCACTGCAGGTCAAGGAACCACGTTTCCTGTACCCTCCTCTCCTCAGTAACCTCAGGGGAAGGTCACTGGTGTCACATTGAGTCATCACAGCTTCCCTCCCCAAGAGACACCTGGTAGTTCTGCTTCCAACAGCTCTGTTACCGGCCTGGGCATGCAACGGAGCTATTTCCTCCTGGAACATCATGTCCCTGTGTGGAAGTAAGTGTTAGCACTTCATGGGCTTCCCAGAGTCCAGAGCACAGAGTCACCACTTGGATGAACAGATTACATCCACCCACCCCCGGCCCAGTATCAACTGTGGGATCATCACACAACGGCAGAGTCTTCTGCAGGGGGACCGCAGGAAGCTGTGCATGGATGAGGGTGACCCTACACAGTCACGTGTATTATTCCCGAAGAGACCACAGTGATTCAAAAGCACATCTAGAGAGAACTCATCTGTCCTGAACCCCACTTGCTCAGCAGCAAAATGGGAGAGACAGCACGGCAAAACGCTCAACCCTAGCAATCTCAAGTGCCGCGGGGAAAAGCTGCCCCACCTGAACATCACAAATGAGCCAAACTGCCTAACAGGGTAATGAGAGCTGCAGCTGAAAGATACCATCACAAAATAAAAGGACCTTTCAAAAGCTGAGCATAGTTGGCAATTATCCAGGAACGGAGCATAAAGATGAGTAATTCCAAGGTTCCTGCTTCTTGAAGTTATCGCAAAACTGAGCTGGCCAAATGCCAAAGATGACTCTGTGGGTTACAAGAGACCCTCCCGGGTCACCAGTATCACCACCACTGCCCTCTATTAACGCAGGGGCTGTGGCAGGCTGACTCTGCTCTCCAACGCCACCATTCACAAAGTTGCTACCTGTCCTATCCTGCTTTGAAAACCAAATTTATACCCGGTAAGACTCACAGCAGGAAGACATAACTCTGTACCAGTTCTTTGTGCTCCAATTGTCACGGCATGTATTTATCCGGATACGATTCCTGCCCGATTAGAGATGTACCCCTCCAAAAAGAGTACTAGTAAAGCCTGGTTCTCTCATTCAAAATAAAATAAAATAAAGCAAAACTTGACAAAAAAAATCATCTATATGGAACATGTATGGAGTCAAATGTAAAATTAATTTGTCTAAAATAACTAATGCATAGTCTCCAATAAATGAGCCCAGCAAAGGTAGAGAGCCATTAAGTAGCTAAACGGTATACCTATTGCCAGTTCTAGAACATTAACTAGAAAAACAACTAGAGCTACAGACTCTGCAAACAGTTGGATTAAGTCAGAAAGACAATCACAGGTCTCAAGAGTCAGCCCTGGGTTTGAAAATCAGCGCCGTGACCCATGAGCTTTGACACCCTGGGGAAGTTCATCTCCCTGAGCTTCTTTCTCTGCAAAGTAGGCAAAACACCTGCCTCCTGGGGAAAAGTTTCTGAATCGAGAGAGAGGTGTTTATAAAGCCCCAAAATGGACAGGTTATGGGGAGGCATGCCCCCAAAAGCTAGTTTTCTATTTAAATTCTTCGCACACTGAATGGTGAAAAAAATGTCCCCAGCTCCTCAACCTACAAGGGACCCTTACTGTTTAATGTATCAAATTCCTTCCGTTACAGCACATTGACCTCATGTGCATTACAAAGCTCCGCAAGTCAACTCTCCTCTTCACAAGGTGAATTTCTTCTGGATTTCTGACCTTTCTTTTCCATACTCTCACGAACACTATCACATTACTGCCACCATTGTCATTTCCCAAAGTAGCTCCAGGAATTTGCAAGGGAGGAGTGGGGTGGGACACAGTGGGGTGGGGGCCTCGAGTCTTTAAAGATAGTAGTGGCATCTGGTTCCATTTCTATTTTTTTTAATCAGTCAGTATTTTTTCCTTCAAAACAGAACAGCCCACGACCCTGTCGCTGCATAGCTAAGGAGTCTGTGCAGCAGCTGATGACCTTCGGAAACTCGGCCAAACCACTGCCAGTGAGGGGCCACTGGGTGAAAATGAGCAGCACAGGGAACACTGATAGGGAAACACATCGTGCTCACGGGGAGATGAACATGAAAATAAGAAGTCCCTTTGTTACCAGGTCCATGCTCCCTTCACCTACTCCAAATTCCTTTGTAGTAAAACAAATGGCTAAATCTGTTTAAAAGATGCAAGACAGTACCAGTTATAGCCAATGTCCCTCATTATGGTGGGGGGGGGGGAGGGACATGCTCTCCTTGCTAATGAAGTTAAAGAGGTGAAAGGGGGTAAAGTGAGAAGTCTTACTCCTGCCCTACAAGTATTTGGTGTAAGAATCAAAGGCATGAACTTCTCTGGTCCTCGGTTTTCTCATAGCTAAAAAGAAGGTATTGTGTAACAAAACTCATCCTAGGTGACAATCCTCAGTAGGAGCTACAGCTTGGGGGGAAGGGGAGTGAAAGATGTTTAATAAAAAGAGGGGATTGGATAATGGTCTCCCTTGACTCCAACGCACTTGAATTTGATTCGGGGGCCCTCAGTCACACAGAAAGACCCTATTATTTAGGCTAAGAACCCAAAGTACGACTATCCCCAACCTCCTTTTCTTGTACTGTCTCCGTCCCAGAGACGGAAGAGCAAACATCCACGGTGCGGCCTCCCTTGCAGCCAGCAATGGCCACGTGACAATTCTGGCCAATGAAATGAAAGAGGAAGTGCGCTGGGGAACTCTGGGAAGGCCACTGCTCGTCCTGCTAACAGCCGCCGCCTCTTCCCCTCCACCTTCAGCCTTGCAGACAGTGTTGGTAGCTGCAGCCATCCTGCTACCACAGGACAATAGAAGAGACATTCACCCTGATGCCTTTGAGCTAGTGAACCAACGCCAGAAGCAGCTGACCTCCAGACTTGCTATATGATTAAAATAAATCTCTACTTCCTTCGTCAACGTCAGTGCGTTTGGGGGCATGGGTGTTTTTGCTTGTTTGTTTCTCCCACTCACTGCCAAGCACATTCCTGACACACTCACTGTTCACCAAATTCACTAGGCTTAGAGAACCAAATCTCTTTCCGAAACCAAACAGGCAAACCTCCATTTGGAAGGTTAAAGGAAACATACAGAGTGAAGTAAGTCTCTCAATCCATTTAGTTCATAAAATCAACCCTCGGCCTGTTTGCATCTCAGAATGAGACTGTCCGGGTTGGAAGAGGAATTAAACGTAAACACCTGAACTCTCTCTAAATGACCCCCAGGCAGCTGCGTGAAATACGTGTAATAACAGGAATTCACGACCTCTAGGAGGAGCCCATACCATCTTTACATAACTATTCTAGCAAGGTCTTTTTTTGTATTAACCTCACATTTGTATCTGTCCTCCTCTACCTTCTGAGACACACAGAACTGAGAGAATCTTCTTTATGAATGCCAGTCATCGAAAGGCCCGAAGGCGGCCGTCACCCGTCGGCATGCACAGCGATGTTCCCGGAGTCCTCCCACCTCTCCTTCTCAGAGTGGCGGTGGGTTAAGGCTGCAGCATCCGATAATGCAAGCAGTCTTATAAAGGTGAAATTAATTTCAATAATATATTTTATGTAACCTAATATATCAAAAATATTAGCTCAACAGACATTCAAAATAAAACAGTGATGAGACAGCTTACTCTTTTATTTTTTGTTTTTTATTTTTGCACAAAGTATTTGAAATCCACTACATATTTTCTACTTCAGCACACGTCAGTCTGGAGGAGTCGCATTTTCACTAGTCCAAGCACGGGTTTCATACGCTGTTTCCGTAGACGGGCAACAGGTAGCGTTTGGTTACACAGATAAATGTGCAAAGTATCACAGCACCCCATTTCTCAATCAGAGCACTGCATAGACCTTTTCCTAAAGGAGTGCAAGGGGAATTACATCTCACGGGCCCCCGGCATGATGCCCTTGAACTTCCAGGGGTCAGTGTTGCACAACTGAGCAACTGTCTTCAAAAGTAGTTTTGTTTTGTTTTTAGCTTATCCTCAAAAGAAAAACATACAAGAAGCGTTCTATTTTGTTTAGAATTTGAGGAGCTCTACAATCCCAGCTTAAAAACACGGGTGAAGCAGAATCAGGTCTTTATTCTCATTCAAGGGTGCCCCACTTTCCCACTAAAAAACACTGTTCAAAGCATTCACCAATCCTCCTTTCTAGAACTCTGCCCATAAGTAACATCAGGCTCCCTCTTAGTCTGTGATTTGTGACCTCGTGATCCCCACTGCTGAAAATCAGGACTGCACTTACTGACCTTCATAATTCCAACGCTTTCCACTCTTCAGAATTCCATAAAAATAAAACACCATAAATGGTCCCCAAGTTTTTTTCAATGTCTTGGAATAGAATTCTTCTGGATCAAAAACCTTCAACTCTGTTCAAGCCACTAAACAATCTCATACGATCTTTTCAGCTTTCTCACACTTCAGTTTCATGTCACCAGTGCTTTTTCCGGCCCGTTGAGGATGACCACTCCTGCCTGTCACTGACTCATTTTAACCCTACCAGCCCACTGTACCGATTTTTCAGTCATTTCCGAATCTGCTGCTAGGCCGTGGTACCTAATTTCCAAAATGAAAGGTAGACCTATTTTCTACAATGTCTCCAAGTTCCATCTTATTCGAACCACTTGTTTGCAGGTAACTAACATTTTTCTATATCATGTTGGTTTTTTCTCTTTAATGCTCAGGTATAGGGGACAGTTAGGTTCAGGGCCTCAGGTCTGATAGGGTTAAAAGCACTTGCTGAGAATCCACTGTACACGAGGGCGGTCCGGAAGGTATCCAGCCACGTAGCCGTTCTCGCTACACCGACAATGGCTGGATTTTCTTCTGGACAGCCAGCCCTCTGTGGACCAAACAAGACAGGAATATAGAAGAGATATAAACAAGGCAAAGAAAGGCGTCCCTGCTCACAAAGAGCACTCAAGTGATGGATGTAAACAACAAACAAGCAAATGAATGAGCAGGATAATTTCAGGTTAAAGAGAGAGATAATGCAGCTAACATTAAAGAGCTTACCATGCCAGATACCCTAAGTATTAACTAATTTAACCCTCAAAACAACTCTGTGAAGTATAAATTGTTATTATCAACCCTACTTTACACACAGAGGGCTCCAGGCTAGAAAGAACAGAACGGAGAAGCTGGGAGAGAGGGTGCCTGGTGAACCACTCCAGGCTGCGAGGTCAGGAAAGGGCTCTCTGAGGTCATCTGGGCTGGGCCATGAATGAAGAGCCAGCCACAGGGACATCTAGGGGCAGAGTGTTCCAGAGAGAAGGAACAGTTCATCTAAAGGCCCTAAGACGTGATGGACCTGGCAGGACGAGCCTGGGGAGTGCCAGGAACAGCAAGAAATAAAATGTGGCGGAAGCGTACAGAGGGAGGGGACAGCAGGGGGAGGTGGAGCTGGTGAGGTGAGAACAGGAGCCAGTTTCTGATAAGGAGTTTGTATCTCATGACAAGTGCGATGGAAGCCCACCAGAGTACTTTCAGCTGGGGAATGACATCATCTAACTTACATGTTTAAAAGACCTCTCTGGTTGCCACGAGAAAATGAGTTGTGGAGGCAAGAATGGAATCAGAGAAACCAGTTAGAGCCAAGAAGATGGAGGGCAAATAGCAGCTGGGTAGTTCTAGCTTCCCTCTGCCCTCTGGGAATATTATAATCCCAGCCCAGAGCAACGGGTTTGTTCCCCTTTGTGACCTGGCCTGCGTGTACCTGCCCTGCTGACAGTCATGTGCTCAAGTCACACTGAGAGCCAGGGAAGAGTCTGGGGCCCCTGTTTTGACCCTCCGGCTTCTGAAGCCAACCTGCACTCAAACGAGAAAAACGTACAAACAAAGGCAAGGACAGCAGAAAACATGGGCGACAGTCAGCGATCATCTTCAGCAGCTGCTCAGTTAAAGCCCAAATGCACACAGCCCTTCTCTCCACAGATACTTCACAATTCAAAACCAAAGGTTCGAAGATACTCCAAGTCCTGGGAGTTAACTGATGATGCTTTACTTCTCACTGAAAAGAGAGTACTGATGAATATGTAGGCATGCGAACTGGACCATCTGCCAACACCACCACTGATCCAGCAGATTCTCCATGAACCGGAACTCAAGTAACCAGCACTCTCAAGCAAACAGCAAAAAAAATCAAATAAAAAAATAATACTTTAAACATTAAAATAAAATCTCAGCATGTCATGCAGCTGCACATGATGCAAAACCTGACTTTGCGTGAGAGGGGCAGGGCCTCAGAGCAAGCTGATATTCGTTCGTTTTTCAAGAAAGCTGCAGGCAGGCTGGCCAGGACGGCATCACCTGCTGATGCAGATCCCAAACCGTCCATGTCCACTTCTCCTGGTCCTGTCCCAGCTGCATCATCAGGTCCTGGCGACCCTGATGTGGCGTCTACCCAGGAAACTCTCTACCCCTATAGCAACAATTTTAAGTGTGTATGTGTATGTCTTTTTTAAAGTTAAAAAAATTATGTAGTGAAATTCACTAAGTTGAAAAGTTTATTGACTGCCCTTTAATTAAAATTTCACACTGCATTCACAAAGCTGTTTTTATCATAAAACTGTTTCATTAAGTTTGTCTTTGTCTTAATTTGCTTTTAAGTACTGTATTTCAATCAAGGCAATACAGAGTTTATGGTATGGTGTGGCAGACTATGGGATATAGTATTAGTTAGGCCTATTTTTTTTTTATTGGTAGACTTACTGGGGCAACGTTGGTTAACAAGAATCACACAAGTTCCAGGTGTACAACTCTACAGAGCATCGTCTGTGTGTTGCATCGTGTGCTCACCACCCCAAGTCAGTTCTCTTTCCATCACCCCCTCCCTTCTCTCCCACCCGCTCCCCACTTGCCCTCAGGTCACCACTAAACTCCTGACTGTGTCCATGAGTGTTTGTTTCTTTGTTGCTTTCAGTTTTATATTCTGCCTATGAGTGAGGTCATATGGTTCTTGGTGTTTTCTGTCTGGCTTATTTCACTTAGCATGATGATCTCAAGCTCCATCCACGTTGTCACAAATGGCCGTATTTCATCTTTTCTTATAGCTGAGTAATACCCCATTGTGTATATGCACCACAGCTTCTTTATCCAGTCATCTGTCGCAGGGCACTCTGGTTGCTTCCATGTCTTGGTAGGTAGGCCCACTTTTAATAGTAACCCTCGAGCAACCAGAAACTACACAATTGATCCGGGGGCCGGTTAACCGAGCGTCCACTGTAACCCCTCCCATCCCTGCACGCACCTGCCATCCACCCCATCAGGAAGTGGAATTTCCTTCTCCCTTTGTATATGTTCTGGCCGCGTGACCCTCTGACTCACAAAAGGTGGTACCAGTTATGCAGCGGAGGTTCCGGATCGAGGCACCCAGAGAAGCAGCAGGTTTTGTACTCACAGCCTTGGACCCGCGCCCTCGGGCCGCAAAGAGGCTGGTTTAGATACTGCGGGAAGAGGCCTTGTGTAGGAGAACCAAGGCGCTCCGGGCCCCAGCCAGCACGAGAGCTGTGAGTGAGGCTTTCCAGGGCGGGTCGGTCCCCGCCAAGCTCCGAAAGGGAACGCATCTGCCATGTCCATGGCACCGGAGAAGAACTCGGCGGCTCCCCGCCAACCCTCAAAACTGCGACAAATTATAAACTGCTGTTGTTTTGAGCCACCACATGGGCGACTTCAATAAAAATGGGTGAGTTGTCGATTCTGCAGTCCCTTTGCAAACCATGAATGTGATCTGAGGAAGCTGAACAGACCAAACCCAATCCAAAAACCCCACCGATGAAGACACTTCTTGACTGTTTAGTTTTTTTGGGAATTAAGCATTGCCTCTTCTGATTTCTAGGCATATGTATTCGTTTTACATTACAAGCTGAAGTACTCTCATGTCTCATGTTCACCTAAATTTAACACATTTTCAGTAAGCATCTCTCATGTACTATATGGGTGAATAAAAGATGAACTAGACCCAGGCTCTGCCCTCTAAGGGATTATATTCAAGGGAAAGAGATACACGCACACCAATATTCCCAGCTGAAGAAGAATGTGCTTCTGTGATCACCAGCTCATGTAAATACTAAGGACAATGCAGGGAAGGGATCAGTCACATGGAATTTCAAAAGGTCCAGACAAAAAAGAGTCTTCCAGCTAGAAGCAGGAACATGGGCCAACCAAGAAGTGGTTTAGGGCAGCGTGCTTTTCAAGACTGGCAAGTTCTCCGACAACTGAGACAGGCGTGACCCAGCTATTCTGGTCCAAATGAAGCACCCCCAGTGCCATCCCAATGACGATGACGCTTACCACAGCGAGCCACAAAAAGCGTGGTTTTCAAATGAGGCCCCTGGGCCGGGGGTTGAACCGGACCGTCCATGGAGGCATCGTGTGGACATCTCTTGCACTCCACCTCGCGGGAAGGCAGCAATATCGGCGGTTCCCCGCTTAGCTAAATCCCTCCCCTCCTTCAAGGTGCTATTACACATTCACTTATTTATCTGTTCTGCCATCTTTTATCGGGCACCAGCCATGTGCCGACACCGCTCTCGGTGCTGAGGATACAAGCAGGAACAAGGCCGGCAAAGGCCCTGCCTTCGTGGAGATAAACAGTGACGGGGCAGGATGTGGACAGGGTGGGGCGTCAGAGGAGGAGGGCACAGACCTGTTGCAATAAGAAAGCAAGCCATGGGGTATCTGGGGAAAGAGCATTCCAGGCAGAGGAAAGTCCTGACACACCTGCATATTTATAGGAAGAGGCCAGTAGGTGAGGAAAAGGAGGTCAAAAAGGAGATCAGAGAGGAAGCAGGGGGCCCGGTCACACAGGGACCTGTAGGTAATGGTCAACAGTGTGAAGAGAAGCCTCTCTCCTTACACCAGTGGTTCTCAACCTTCCTAATGCCACGACCAATACAGTCCCTCATGCTGGGGTGACACCCATAAAATTATTTTCGTTGCTACTGTCATGTTGCTGCTGTTATGAATCGTCATGTAAGTATCTGATATGTGTTTTCCGATGGTCTTAGGCGACCCCTGTGAAAGGGTCATTAGGCCCCCAAAGGGGTCACGACCCACAGGTTGAGAACCACTGCCTTACCCCCTTCCCCAGCCCCAGCCCACCCCCAAAGTCTCTACTGCCTTGTGCGTATATCGCCTGTCTTTTAATTTGCCACCCAGCCCACGTTCCATGGATTTCTATTCGTCTCTTGTGCATCAGTCCTACTTCTCCAACAACATCTCAAGACATAGGGCAAGAATTCTGTCGTATTCTCCTCCGCATTCCCAAGGCCTGGCTCCTAAGTGATGCTCCATAAATCTTCTTGGAAGGTGATAATGATGATATAAACCCTGACAGTCCTTCTCGGTTGTAGAATCTAGGATTTCTTTGAATTCTTACGACAAATTAGTTTGCACAATGACTCACTGACATCTTTCCAGATATTTTGAGATTACAGTCAAGCCACCTGGAGCAATCCCATCCATCAAACGACTGGATGAATTACATCAGAATTTCTGTTTAAATGAAGGCTGGAATGGGGTCCCCTTACATGAAACCACTTAGTAGTATCTGTCCTTTATGCCACCTGAACCTTGGGAGGACCGTAAACTGCTTTTAAATAAATGCTATCCTGATGTGATCCCATTGCCGGCCATTGAAGATGGTGTCAAATTCTTTGCTGCTTCGCCCAGTGAAAGGTAGAAGATAATTCCTCTACTCTAGAGTCTGGGTTAATCATAGTGACTTACTTGAGAAGTGGGGGCCTGGGACTTATGAGGCTGTAAGAAGCCCTGAGCCTTGTTTCTATCTGTGCCTTTGGGAATGCTCCCTCTAGAGACCCAGCTGCCATTCTGTGAGTCACAAAGGCACACAGAGAGACCACCTGTCAGTGCTCTGACCACCAACCCCATCTGAGCACCCTGCCAAGAGCCAGCAGCCACTGTCAGCCATTCCAGCCCAGTAACCCGATGTATGAGTGAAGAAGCCACCGTGGAAGTAGACACTCTAGCCCCAACTGCCTCAGCCCACACCGTGTGGATCAGAGGCAAACCGCCCAGCTGAGCCCTTCCTGAATTGCTGCCCCACAAAATCATGACCAAATTAAACAGCTGTTTTAATCTGCCAGGGTTTAGGGTAGTCTGTTCTATAGGAATATATATATATCTTTTTTTTTTTAAGCTACTGTGCCACATGGCAACTCACAAGAGTGCCTCTCCCCTAATCATTTATAAAAAAATTGAAACAGACACAAAGTCCAAGGTTTGTCCTATGCCCAGTGACTGCTGTGCTCAGAGATTGACTTACAGGACATGAGGAAGACGGGTAGGTAACTTCAAATGCATACCTTGCATCAATCTCCCTGATAAAATCGCAGGCCAAGAAGTCACCTGAGATTTATCCCATGCAAAAGCCACAGCACCTATGTAGGTTACACAGGTCACAGAAATAGGCAACTGGGCAAATCACACGTATTTTCAGTCACCCTGTAGGCAAGGAAACAATTGATTATATCACTTAAAAACCATGGGCGGGATTTAAAACAAATAAAATAAACAATCCTATCATTAAGATAACAAGACCCAACTGCTAGGCAATGGCAGGAATGTCTGAAATTATTCTCAGTCAGATGCTACCGAATGAAAACCACTCAAGTGTAAATCGTCCGCTCCTTTGGAACATCCTTTTGTTTTGCACAAAGAAGTTCAATTATGAAAACAAAAGTTCCTCAAAACAGGCAGGCATTTTTATCCTCATCAGTAGGAATATCCCTTCTCCCCAACAACGGTCTTTTCAGAGCCTGCCGGTGAGAGGCTTCTGGGAAAGCAGCTTGCTCATTCCATCCCCCTCCCTCTTTCCCTCCCTCCTCCCCCACTACCTTCTTGAAGTCATGTTTGCCTCCCAAAAAGATACAGAACTATTAAGTGGACCAGAGGAGGTGGGGCAGGATCACACGCAAAGAACAAATTTTGGTAGTAAATGCCTTGGAAAGCATCACCTTGAAGGAGGTCTAATCACTCACATTTTTTCATAACACGCGCTCACACTCACCGTGGGCACACAATTTTAAAAAATCAACAAAAATAAATAACTTCTTAAGAAAACACCCTAAAAGCAAGGGGCATAACAACGTAACAATGGCAGAATGCCTCCAAGGGAAAATGGCATCTTCCAGCTTTATGAGTACGTATTTGCTTGAAAACTAACTAATCAGCAACAACAATAAAATCATAAGGGAAGGAACCAACCTGTCAATATTGCTGGAAGCTACAGTAGACTCTCCACTACCTGCAACTCAGAAAAATAAGCACTCACAAGCAACCAGGAAAAAAAAAAAAAATCAAGGCACACAGTACTACGTTTATTCCGTACGGGTGCCAGTTCACGGAGACTTTCCTTACATTTATCTGACATCTACCCATCCCCGTGGGTGCCGATTAACTGAGAGTCTACTGTATGTGGCTACATGTACTTTTCCAAAGAGAACTCCAGAATTTCATTAGAGAAGAGAAAATGTATTGAACCCTGATGAGAATACTGAAGGAAAGACTAATCATTTCCTTCACGCAGAAACCATGCCTTAAAGAGCAATAAATCATTCAATCAGCATAAATCATACCTAAAAACAAGAACTTACACTCCTACACTGCATCACGTTTCTAAAACTACTTACAAGGCACAGTAGCTGGTAACACCATCAAAAGTAAATACAATGACATTTTGGTTATGTGGCTCTGACAACAGGTAACGTGAACGTCAACAGGAATTTAAGAAATGAAGCAGAGACAGGGATCGTGTTCTTTCCATTTAAGTAAGAACATTTGCAGCTCCGTGTCTTCCAGATCTGGGTGCCTTTATTTACCTGCTGAGTTCAAATTCAAAAGAAAAGGACTGTGTCTAGGATGTAATAACAAAAGCTAGCTAGGCTAAGTGTCAAGCCACATGACACGAAGTTTCTGGTACCTTCTGCATAACCACGGAAGTCACACCCGGCTCAATGGTCTTGTCCAATGCAAAAGCACAGTTAATGGGAGAAATGAATGCAGGTATCTCACAAACTTAGCTCTGCAGAATCACTGAGGCGGTCTGCCCGATGGACTCAGTGGGCAGGAGACGGTGACCAGGTCCCAGAGGACTTCCCTTTCCTATCTGAAATGGTCCTGCCCCAGAAAAAGTCCTTCTATGAACGAATACATGGCTACTGAAAAGGGAACCTGTAGTATATTGGAATTTTATCACAATGTTGTCCTCAGAGCCCCAAATATCAAAAGAATTTAATAATTTTAAACATCAAATTATTTCATTTAATCAAGTAATTCTTTTCCATTTCAAGAACCTCTATGACTATCTGGCCCGTTAATGCATCCACTCGAGAGAGAACTGCTGAAGCCGGCTACGGGGCAGACACTGGCCTAGACCGCAGGGGTGCCGGGTGGCCCAGGCAGGTAAGGCAGCCCTCCCTCTCAAGTCCAAGGAGGGTAACTCCCCGGTCAAGTAACAAACAAGTCCACCCAAGGGCAGAGTCTAGTTTCAGATCGTGTGCGATGCTGTGGAGGAAACAGAACAGGACAGTAAGACAGAAAGTGACTTGGGAGGTGCCTGACTGGACTCCGTGGGAAGGCCCCCGTGAAGAAGCCTGACACCTACATTGCCAGAAGGAGCTAATAATGACAAGAGTGAAACCAGGGACAGGGCACACCAGACAGAGGGCACAGCCCGAGCAAAGGCCCCAAGGTAGGAACCAGCCTGGCTGCCTGGGGGGACACAGGAGGCCTGTGTGGCTGCACCAGTGAGTGCGGAGGAGACGGTAAATGTGATTCAGATCACAAAGGCCCCGTGGACTCCGCTGAAGTTCTGATTGTATCAATATTCTCCGTGCAATGGGAAGCCATCAGAGGAGAGTTGACACCAAGGAATGACAATCTGGTTTGCATGTTTCAACCACGGTTTTGGCGGCTGTGTGGAAAAAATGGATTGTCAAGGAGGCTGGTGCGGTAATCCTGGCCAAAGACAGAGAAAAGTGACCGATTTGGAGACTCTTTTAGGAGGCTTGCTAATGGAACAGATATTGTGGGGGAAGGGTGGACAGCAAAAGATAAAAGCAAGGTCGATTCGCGGGATTTGGGCCGGCACGATGGGAAACCAAGATTTCTCCTTGGCTGGGCACCCTCATTTCTTCTTCACTTGGAGAGCTAGGATTACAACCTGACCCAGAAGGCTTCCAACGACAAGTATTACATTGAGCTCTCCAGAAATGATGTGTAGTATTGCTATTTTGTTGTCACTAATTATTCACACAAAGATTCAACATAATGTCAAGATAAGCTCATTAAAAATCAAAAGTATATGTAAGTCTACATGGGATAGGATTTCATAAACACACACATACACATACACATACACACACACACAGAGGACATGTAAAAAGTACCCCAATAAGGGCTTATTTGAGTGAAGGGTGGTCATGTCAGATATTATCACTGAGGGGCACTGAGTGAATGGTACCTGGGAACTCTGGGCACTGTTTTTTCAACTTCTTAACTTAGTAAAGATACTTAAAAACAAAACCATTTGCCCAATATTTGAGCCTAGATCAACTGATTTCTACTGCTTTTAACTATACCACAATTTTCGAGAGGAAAGGTTGGTGGGGAAAATAAAATAGGTTTATTCAAAATTTGGGGAGGACGGCAGACTCCTGTCCAAAGGCCCGTCTCCCCTGATCCCAGCACCCCCAAACAGTTTTACAGATAGCAAAGAAGAGGCAGAGCAAAGGAAAGGGGGAGGTGGACCAGCAATTCCTGGGCGATTTGAAAAAAGAAAACAAGGCGCTCCCCAGAGTCTAGCTGGTTTTAGGGATAAGGGCGGGTCTTACACAGATGTTGCCTTGGGCAAATACAGGCACTAAGAAGGGAAGCAATGAAAAGGAAAACAGTTTTAAGCTCAACTACATTGCTGAATTGAACTAAACTTCGGATGTTAGATTCTGAAAATACAGAAAACAGTGTCGCCCTTACAAGACTTTTTTAAAAGCACCCGCTAACTTGCGTCTGTTTCCTCTAGGTGAACAAGAGCCTCCACTTTGTCCCTTTCGAAGGTACTATGGGTGGATTCCCGTCTGCCCTCAAGAGCACAGCACGCAGTCAGCAGTCTTGGAGCCAGAAACCGCATCTGGCCAGCCCTGGGCGTCTACCGGAGGTGAGAAACACTGTTCTAGAACAATGGGAATGTCCATGCTTTCATTTCCTGTGTAGGTGAATGAAACAATGTCAATGGTTTAAGCCATTTGTGAAATCAATCAAAACGGGGCTTACCAAATCTGAGCGGCCCCGGAGTGTGGGCATAAACAGGGGCCTAGGAGGAGATGGTTTTATCCTGTTTACCCAGGGCCACAGCTGTCACGGCCCGGAAAAGAACTGTCTGGAATGCCAAAGCACCAACAGCTATAATCCCATTCACAGGCCTACAAGGTGCACTTGCCTGAAAAAAGTTGGGGTTTTTGCTGTTTGCTTTGTGTGGGGATTCAGAACGAGCCACCCCAAGATGTACCTGAAGCTCAAGAAAATCCTCTGCCCTGCCCCTTAACTACCCAGAAGAACCTGAATTAGAGATCTTGTGCAATAATAAGCTATTATCAGAGATAACCTCTTTTGACCTATTTCTCGGGCAGGGCAAACTTCTGCAATATTTACTAAACGTTTGTTCTTATCCTGCAGGGACCGCCTGGAGCCCCCAGGGTGCATTCTTCAACCCAGCTCAGGGTATCTTCCAAACCTCACTCCTGCCTTCTACCTCGGAACCTCGTGTGCATGTGGGGTCTCTCTCAGGCATGCAGGCTGGCCTGCTGACTACTTTGGGGCCTGTGCTTCATTTTGGCCTTCGAACACTGTATTGGGTTGATGTGTTTGGGATCCTGGATCTGCAGACGGCATCATTCAGGGTATATGTTCTTGCCATATAGACTACAAAGTCCTTGGAGGACAAGGTGTCCTATTTCTGACAGAATCTTTTTGATGCCTCTTAGAGCCCACAGGGCTTGGTAAGCACTCCAAATGGATTGTTAACAAATGCCAGAGGGGACTGAGGAACCTCACACTGCCACATTTCTGAATAACAGAAAAAAGGAACACAGTGGCCGCCTTGGGGGACAGGAAGAAGTCCTTACCCTGGCTTGTCGTGACTTGTCAGGAGGTTTGGTTTCAATGATAAATGATTACCCTCAAAGGAGGTGAAAACAAAGACAAGAGGCGGGGGCGGTACATGTTGTAAGAAATACACAAAATACCTACTGGACAGGAACAAAAAAGCAAATGCTCAGGACTGTAAACCTTGTTTAACGCTTTTTTTGTGTGGTTCGTACTCAAATGCTAACATGATCTCATTGCCTCAATACTGAAAAATCTAGAGACTAAACCATGAGTAAGTAAGGATACAGGATAAGCTGAAATTAAATCCTCATGCGAATGTACAAAGTACAAAGGAGTTTCATCTGTTTGGTTTACCTAATCTTTTTCTCTTAGGTACAGTTTCAGAAATGAAAGAAAAGGTTCCATGGCCCTGGTATGACAAATCCTTTCTGGCAAAATTAAATTCAACAGAAATGGCAAAGATAATGACATATTTTCACAGGAGAAGTTTGCCCTCAAGCAAGGCCTCTCCCGTTTTGACTCTCAAAACAATCTTAGAACTAAGCATTAGCTTTAATCCAGCGCTCTGCTAAGCACCACGAAAAGAAAGGTAAACAAAGTTGGTTCCCGCCATGCAAAGCTATTTTCTGGCCGTTCTCACTCTTTATTATGAAGAGTGCCCCTTAAAAGACCGTCTAGTATACGTATTTTTAGGCTCTATAGAACAGAGTCTCTATTACAACTACACAGCTCTGCTAGTACAGCATGAAAGCAGCCCCAGACAACATGGAAACAAGCATTGCTGTGTCCCAATAAAACTTTATTTACAGACACTGAAATGTGAATTTCGTATCATTTTCACCCATCACGAAATAGGATTCTTCTTTCATCTTGTCTTTGTTTCAACCCTTTAAAAAGGTAAAAATCATTCTGAGCTCATAGGTCGTGCACCTGATTCGACCCGTGAGGAGCCCCAAAGGCAGGGTGGCAACAAAAAAGTCAAAATTAGCTTCTAAACCGGTCAGCTTGTTTCTGAAAGGAGAAGGCTGCTGAGGAAGACAAGAACAGAAGGTGAATAAGAGAGAAAGCAGGGAGGCCTGTGAGTTGCAGGAAAACTGTGGCCTGAAGGAAGAGAAACCCAAGCAAAAGCAGTGGAAGCTTAGGGTTCCCTGGTGGTATAGTGGCTAAGCTTCGGGCGCTCAACGCTGCGGCCTGGGTCCGATTCCCAGCCCCCCGCCACACACACACACACACACACACACACACACGCACACGCACGCGCACACGCACACACGCACACACACATGCACACACACACGCTGCTTCTGTTTCGTGCAGTGTCCTTGGGCATATCAGTTTGAAGGGGCCGGTCCTGAAAGCCTCGAACCTTCTGACTTATTTCCCTCATCGTTAACGTGATGTGGCCCTGGGTGGTGCTGGGTGTCAAGGGTTTGGTCTTCCACCCCTCACCTGTAGCTCCGCCACGGGCATTCTCCACGGGAAGGAAGGTAGCAAATGCCTCCCCGTGTGCGATTTCGTTACTACAGCAGTTACCAACGATGCTGACGAAATGGACTAGTAACCAGACCGCTTAGGAGCTGCCGAGTGCAGACTCCAGAACCAATTCTGTCTCAGGTGTGAACGGCTAAATGGCTGGCAATCGGCAAACCTAAACGGCCACGGCTAAACATCTCTTGCATGGAGGGTCAGGAACTAAGGAGTTACTAACGGCTGGCTATCTAGGAAAAGCAAAAATAAGGTAAAGTTTCAAAAAAATAAAAATAAAAAACAGTGATACCAGTGTTAGGGGCTGAATTGTGTCTCCTTAACATCTGCCCTGGACCTCAGTCCCTTGGGATGTGGCTGTATTTGGATACAGGGCCTTTAAAGAAGTAATTAAGTTCACATGAGGCCAGGAGAGAAGCCCTAATCCAATTGGACTGGTACCCTTGCAAGAGGAGGAGATTAGGACACAGGGAGGACCATGTGACAAGGTAGAAGGAGGGCGGCCATCTGCAAGCCAGGGAGGCCTCAGAAGAAACCCAACGTCATGACACCTCCATCTTAGACCTCCGGCCTCCAGAACTGTGAGAAAATAAACTGCTATGGTTTAAGCTGTCTGGTCTTATTTTATTCCATTTTGTTATAGCAGCCTTAGCAAACTAACATTAATAATGAAGATCTTTGGAGATTAAGAGAAAGTCAAGGGGCATGAATAAGGCCACCACAACTTTCTCTCGGGCCACCAATAGGTACTGGCCCCACTAGTACCTGGCAATGTGCTAGGTTCTGAGTCTAAAAGGGAAAAAATTAATTGTTTCCATCCGTGAACTCATAGTCTCCTGGAGGACAGGATTCTCCCAGTCATAACAGAAATATGACCTTGGTGCTGTGGAAACACAGTTTCTTAACCAGCCGTGAGGGGTCACGACAAAGCTTCAAGAAAGAGGCAATGTCTGGGCCAAGTGCTTTTTCTAAAAGGTTGCTTTTGATGATGTGAGTAGGAGAATATAGAGGAATATACTACTTGAGCCAGAGAAATCAGTTGAGGAGGGGAGGGTTTGTGAGCGATGAGGCATTTTATTTGGCCTTGTTGAGGTACACAGGCTAGGTACCCCATGAACAGCCTTTTTGTTTTCAGGGTCATCATGACGGACTCAAGTTTCATCACCTGTAATGATCTTCTTAAAGAACTCCTCATCTTCTTCTTCAAAAATTAAAAAAAAAAAAAAAAAAAAAAAAAACAAAAAACAAAAAATAACGGAGAACTTGTTCTGCTGTTAAGAATTCAATTACAGCACTCTGCTGGAACCCAACATCTGAACACACGTCCATTTTGACGTGCCCTGGGGGACCAGGGTCAGCATCTGCACGTGCAAGGTCAAGGGTGATGGAGGGGACATGCCACGTGACTGCACAGACCTGGTTACGTCCAGATGCATCTCGTGTCACAAAAAAATATTACAGTGCAGGCAGAATGGGTCAGCCTGTACCTTAAGCATTTCTGTATCTGTTTAACTACTGGCACGTAGCAGACATTCAATCAGTGATTTCAGGAAGCCAAGTTTTGGAGTTTCTCATACTCTGCTCTTCCCACTGCCTACTCTTCCCACTGCCTTTCCCAGCACCTCTGGCACCCACAGAGGTTTACAGTGTTTCCCTTGCTAATAAGGAGAGAGGGGCATGGGCTACGATTGTTCCAGCAAAGATTTTAACGGTCTCTTGGAAGTACATGCTGATTGAGTGAAAAAAGTCATTAGGAATGCCTTTGCAAGTGGAAGGGGGAAAAAAATCTAATCTATCCAGAACACTTCCATAGTTATAAATGTAGTCCACAGGAAGGATACACACTTATTTTAAAATGCCACCTATAATCTAACAGCTCAGGAAAAACAATAAAGTGAAAAGATTTTAGATCAGACATTTAAAAACATACAAACAGGAGACACTGAAAAAAATCAGGTTACATAATAAATAATCCAGTGAAACACTTTGAAAGAGAATACTGGTAGAAAGATAAACAGAAAAAAATCAAACAAGCACTCCTCACAGTTCCCTAAGAGTCATCTGGGAAAGGTCATTTAAGTCCAATGCTCCCCACCCCCACCTCCGCTAACAGGAACGGCGACCAGCCTGGGAAATCATTTGAAAAGACGATTACTTCACGTTGATTCAGAAAGTTCTACACTCCTAAGAAAAAAGTATATATATGGTTTACATATTTATCTATAATCTTCTGAATTTTATTCCTTATTTGGTATCACAAGAAATTTTGGATTTAAGTGTTAGCATCAAGGAAATAACTTTCTGGAAATGACTGCAGTTCAGAAAAGAGAGCGCTTCTAAAAACAGAGTTTCCTACGGTAAAAGCTCAAGTATTGCATTTCACTATTCACCATTACAAACCATGATTATCTCGGAGTAACAAAATTATGAGTGATCACCATTTTCTTGATAACCTTTCTAGATCCTTTTTGTTGAGAGCAAATAGGTGTTGCTTTTATATTCAGAAAAAAGTTACTTCACTTTTTAAAAAAAACTATTTTTTGTTACACTAGTAACAAACATTTGTTATTCATTTACAAGTCACTTTCATGTAGGGCAGCTCATTTCCCATTTAGGATAAGAAATTTATGACAAGGGCTGTCCGGAAAAAAAATCCAGCCATTGTCAATTTAACAAGAACAGTTACATGGCTGGATACTTTCCCAACATGTTTTTTAAACCACTGCATCTGATAAGTGCCCCCAAATGATGTGACACAACCCCCCAAGCAACGTGAGATCTCTACCTCCTCTCTGACTCCGTGCCTTGGGACAGCTTATCCAAAAGAATGCAGCAAAAATGAACAATGTGCCCGTGTCCCGGTCCCGACCTCAAGACACTGGCACCTTCTCCCTTCTGCCTCTTGAAACTCAAGCGCCATGCTGGTGGGGCACCCCGGCCACCTACCAAAGGGCCCAGATGGAGAGGAACCAGCACGCAACACCCGTTTCCCACGAATGTGAGCGACCTGGGAAATGGGTCCCCCATGCCAGGTAAGCTGCCCTGCCGGGCACCAGGTGGGGCAGAAGCAAGCCGCCTCTCTGGAGCCCTGCACAGGGCACATTCATGAGCAAAAGAAACGGTGACTATTTTAAGCCACAAGGTTGTGGCATGGCTTGTGACGTCACACAAGACAACCAGAATACCATGTTGCATTTATTATCTCTACCTTTCCCCAAGGACAAGTGGAACTCTTTGAGAATAAGACTCAGTGTTTACATTCATCCCTGTAGTCCTTCCTTCAGTCCTTCTCGGGCCAGATGGTTTAGCGTCAGTTTCATCAACACAGGGACACTACGAGGCCGCAGCAGAGGCAGGGCTTTTCCTTCTGTTTCGGGGCACCCAAAGGTGCCCCCTCTCTGCAGGGAACTTCTCGGCTCCTGGGCAGGCTTTCTGAGGATCCGCTTGGGCCCACCTGCATTCTCTACCCCAGTCTGCAACCAGGGGGCTGCTCTTACTTACAGACGGGCTCCAGCCTGCACCCTCGGGCAAGGACCCGCTGGCCACCAGCAGGTGGTACATTCACATGACAGTCACTTCACCTCCACTGAGGTCTTGCGGGTGGGGAGGATGTCCTGTACTCTCTTCGCTGCCGCCATCAGCCCTGGAAAAGAGCACCTTCTTCTTTCGGCCGTTTCTGTCTCCCTCCTTTCCCCCTTCGGTCGTTAACCGCAGTTAACTGTTTGCTAGTTAATAATTCTTTAGGTTCAGTTCTTCTTGTTCACACGACTGTGTGGTTTTTGTCCCCTGAGGTGGATCCTGACAGGGACGTGGAGGAATAAAAAGGCTCAAACAAACACGAGCCTGGGCAAAAGCACACTGGCCCATAGCACCAATGACTGGTTCAGACTAAAAAAAAAAAACTGAAAGGAAAGAAAGATGCCAAACGACTCAATGGGCAAAAACTGCCACACCGACTGCCTTCAGAATCCTGATTTTATCTCATCCCATTTCCTAGAAACTATTTCTATTCTTTGGTATATATTTTTTTAATTTGGTAAATTGTTAAAAACAACAACAACAGTAAAAATGTTGGCTAAATAGGAGAGGCAAGGCAAGAAAGGGTCAGAAACTAGAGCAGCACAGCTGGCCCAACAGAACCCAGAGCTGGTATCGGGGTAGGATCGCCTAGGGACCAACAGCATGGCCTGGAACTGTCCCTGTTCACGTCTCAGCTCTGCCGCTACTCACGCTGTCACCTTGGGCAATGTGTCTAATACCTTCATTTGTAAAATGCCAATGATAACAACAGTGCCTACCTCCAAGGCCAATGAGGATAAATGGAGTTTATGGATGCACAGCCTGGAGGCCAGCACCCAATCTGAATTCTCTCTCTGACCTCCTCTCTACTTCAACATTCTCGGTCCATTTTCTACTCAGTATCTTCTGATTTTGACAAGGTTTGAGAAGACCTAGCTTGCTCCCAAAACTGCTCTCCTGCACTGTTCCTACCACCTCTGCCCTTCTCCCGGGGCCTTGCTGTATTACGATCTAGAACATTCTCCTTCCTTTCATGGCTATCACTTCTTTCCAGGCCCGCAAGTATGGAACCTGCTGAACATAAAAAGAACAGGAGTGACAGAGTAGAGTGGACATCTCTTAATCACAGGCTGACCAGACGTCCCGTTTCAAATGGGACAGAAAACAACGGTCCTGTCCTGGTTCAGGCAGTACCTATGGTCAGCCTCGTCTCCCTGGGCTCAATTCAAGGTGTCAGAAGGCCGACCAGATGTGCCATCTGAGATGGGACAGCACCGTTGTTTTCTGTCTCATTGCAAACAGGACAGCTGGTCAGCCTACTTAACCAGATTTCACCTCTTCATTTTGCAACTGTCCCTCCCCCACTCCAGGGGACCGTGGTGTCCTAAGGGAAGGACTTGTGACTGAACACAGGCTAATCAGAATCCGCATCTTGAGACCAAGCAAAGTGGAGGAACTCAGCTGCAAATAGCCATCAAGGGCCAGAGAGCCCCAGAGGGGCCTCATTCCTGCCCTGACTAGCCCTGGAATTTTCGGAATCCCTTCTGAATTGTGAACTACCCAGTACACATTAGCACAAGGCTGGGCAAGATGTCAATCGCAGCCCACCAGTGGGCCACCAAGCAATTTTGGGGTGACCACCTGAACAATAAAATAAATAGCTAGCGGACTACAACACTTGGAGAAGTAGCCCCTGCCCTGGCAAAGTCTACCCGGGCCTGCATTAGAGCAATTCCTGGTTTTGCTTATGTTAGCAAGAAGTCTACTGCGTGAGCCACAGAGCCTACATACGTGCTAGCAGACTGACTTCCATTCCTCAGTTTCCATAGCTGTAAAGTGGGGGTCTCTGAGGTCCCTCTGAGCTAGAATCTTCTACAGTTTTAGTAACAGGACAAGTCCCAGCAGATGTGCTGTTTGACCTGGAATTCTCCATGACAACTTCACCATTCCCACTCAGCGCCCGCAGGCCTTACAGACGTACAACGGCGGGCCGCGAGGTGTTCCTGAGGTCTCACATTGGGGTCCTACAGCCGCGAGCCTCCCGCTGGCCACGCCCTGCACCTCAGCAGTACTGTTTTGGTAAATAGCGTCACCATCCTCCCTGCTAGGGTGCTGAGCAGAAATAGAACATGCACATTTCCAGGAACTGTCAACTTGGCACTTCGTACGAGGAGTCAAGGTCTCTTTTATAACATTAACAAAAATAAAGCGTAGGACGACAACCCGCCCCGAACGTCTTCTAGAGGTTACATTTCCCTCTCAATTAAAATTTACTGTTTGGAAAAGTACAATGTCTTCTTTTTTCTCTCTCGAGGGGGGAAAACGTCCTCCGAAGAATCGTCCGCTTATACTCCCTGCTGCTCAAACTAGGGAACAAGTATAAACACAGCTGCCTATTAAAATTAAGCGAAGGCAAACATTCCTGCCGCTAGCTCCAACAGCAGCCTGCAAGTCTGAACTGGACCCCACAGAAAGAGAGAGCGACCTTGCTAAGCAAATGGTTAAAGCCGGCGGCTGCACCACCGGAAAATCTGGTATTGGAACTGATGGCCTCCGATGGGAGGATTTCAGAGCTGGAGAAGTGGGCCCTGACTCCTGTGGCAGGAAAGGCAGCACACTGACCACAGCAAGGAGGACCGAGTCCTTTTTTTTTTTTTTACTCTCCAGGAAGAAAGTTGGGAGGGGAGCAATCGGGGGGCTCTGCTCCTTGACCCCCATATGGCCTCCCATGAGACCTTAGCCACCAAAAAAGGATAAAGTGAGAGAGCGATGGGAGGTGGGGCTGGGAGAGATCCGTGCGAACCGGGAATGAGTCTCCCGACCATACAAAGGACACAGAGGGACAGAAAAGGCCCGGATGCTGCGCGTCTGGGAAAGAGGGGAAGGAGAGGGAAGAAGCAATGGAGGCTGGGAAGTAAACGATGGGCTCTGGAGCAGTCACACGTTACCGGAAGTCGGAAGCAGGGAAAAGCGGGTTTTGAGGACGTGTATTTATAGGCTATGAATCAGCGGGCTTTGACATTTCAGTGCCCGGACTCCAAATCTGGCTCCGCCATGCTGTAGGACCTTCACCAACTGATTTAACCTCCCTGTGCCTCCCTGTGCAATAAGGGTGACGATACCTGGCTCATCAAGTCACTCTTAGGAGACATGGATTAACCAATACCAAGGACATGGGACAGCGCCTGGCACAGTGTAAGCCCCCAATAAACATTACGAGCATTATTTTACCGATGTTATTTGAGGTTCTTTGTGAGACTCAGAAGAGATTAAAATTCATTTTTAATGATAAACAAAAACTATGAGCAGACACACAGACTGCCTGACCAACCCAAACAGACAGATGAAGCGGTCCCAGTCCTTCCGACTGGCCATTGGCCTCTCCTCCCATTCACCCTCAAGCTGTCTTCAGCTCACTTGGTACCTGAGAACCACATCCAACCGTATTCTCCACTGGTGGGCTGCGCGTCCACGTGGGCATAGCTTACTCTACAGAGCGCAAAGCACCATGGGTGATTATAATTATAATACCAGTGTGAGGGGGCAATGCTTCTACTCCACCACCCCCCCCCCCGCCAAAATCCAGTCACCAGAGAATTCAAAATCCTCCAACCCATTTTGTTCTATGTACATCGAGCCTATGTATTCCCACATGGTTTTAATAAATTGTAAAGTTGGTAACATAGTGACACCTGTATGGGGCCTAAGATCTGGAATATTCTTAAGCAACAATGTTCAAGAAATTCAGAGAATTAAAAACATCTGTGATTACAGATTTAAAACACATGCACAGATTAAAACTATATGTCCTTCTACATCTCCATTCCTACCACTCTTCCCCACTCTTCCTCCCACCCACAAAACAAAAACAACTCTTCAAGCAAGTGCACAGCTCCGGGAGGCCCACACTTGGGGAGCTGTAAGTGTAAGAGGAGCCATGTGCCTAAGAGCTGGTCACATCTCAAGGTTCTAGACCCTGGCCACACTTTAAAATAATCTAGAAAGGCATTTGTGCATGTGCATGAGTGTGTGTACAGGTGGGTGGGTGTGCGCATGCGTGTGTCTGCACGTGTGTACATATGTCTGTGTTTGCACGTGTGTGCACACGTGTTACCACGCATGTGTATGTGCACATGTGTTTGCATACATGTATGTATGTGCATGTGTGTGTGTGTCCCTACCTCCACATATATTGGCCTGGGCGAAACCTGGGGATCAGTAGCTTTTTTAAACCCAGAGTTGAAGCTAAATCAACCCTAATGGTCAATGAGGTGACTGATGTAGCCAAGGGAGAAAAACAGTCATAGTGAGAATTTCTGAGAGTAAAGAACAGTAAAAGCGCTTTTTAAAGTGAAATGGATGCATCCCTGCTGGGGAGAGACCTGTCACGTGGCTTGCTATTCCTAGAAAGAGCTGCAAGGAGCTGCCAAGAGATGCATTATTTCACCAGTCCCACAAACACTCAATGGAGCTCTGCTCCCCCTGTCTGTCAGCCTGGCAGGAAGGGGATGGGGGTGGGGGGACTTTCTGATGAAATGCAGCACTGCACTGTCCAATTCTCCTTCTGCATGATTAAAATTAGCATTCATAAAAGTATCTTAGTAAAATCTCATCCCCAATTACTCTAAAAGCTCTTGAAATTTTCCTCTTCAAATGGAAACCAAAAAAAGCATGAAAGTATAATTTTCTAAAAAGCTGATTTCAACTATTCACACTACAGTGCAATACAATTCCATTTCATACCCAAAGCCAAGAATGCACAGCAGAGAAACTCCTTAAGTCAAGAGTCGGGAGGCCTGGACTCCAGTCCTGGCAGCAAATCACATGGACCAGCAGTGTGAACACACGGGCGTTGGCTTCATCTCCCCAGGACT
Organism: Lyroderma lyra; assembly: GCA_004026885.1. Taxonomy (NCBI): domain Eukaryota; kingdom Metazoa; phylum Chordata; class Mammalia; order Chiroptera; family Megadermatidae; genus Lyroderma; species Lyroderma lyra. Next base: position 74,417 of record PVJL010004198.1, read on the forward strand.
CGTTTTCTCAGAAAAATCAGATCATCTGTCAATCCCTTCCGGTCTAAGAGTCTGGAATACCAGGATAAGGCTCCAGCCTGCTGACTTGGTTACATCAGCAAATGAATGTGTTTGCCATTTAGACAACCTAAAAGCAATGAATTTAACTGCTTCCCAGCCACTATGCATCCACTGAGCGGGCACAACAGTACAATACCTTGAATATAACACCTCTTCTACCTGAACTAGAGCCGCTGCCTTCAAGCCCCAACTATGCCAACCAGGCAATGGTTCTTGCCCCAAACCCTGTCCCTCTTTCTAAACGAGAAGACACATGAAAAGCATCTTCACACTTTGTGCCATACTACATACCATTATTATTTTCTTAGTGTTTTTGCTTATGTCGACTCATTTTAACTTAAATAAAAGCCATGTGTTTTTTTAAAGGAACTTTATACCCAGAAAACAGTTTTACTTGCCATTCATGGAAGGAAAATGTTAAATGGATACAAGAAAAAGAAAAAAAAAAAGCAGAACAGTGAGACTCCAGCTGAATAGTCTTGTTCACAGAAGGTTTTCAGCCCGAGGACCTTTTTCTGTCTGCTAAAAAGAGAAATTGGCACATATCAAGTGAGATGTTACAGAACATACCTGTAGCAAATAGAGGCTTTCACCTGGATGTCATCGGGATGGAAACAGAAAGGAAAAGGAAGCATCTCTCGTGCCATGTGATCCAACCCCCACGTCCACCTGTCAGTGGAAGTCATTTTAAGAACTACCCACGATTACGGCCGTGCACACATCTCAGGTGTGGTGATGCACGACAACGGATGAATGGTTGCCACTGTGCCTGTGCTGACAGGCAGGCAGTATGACTCAGCAGTCCACGAGGGAGGTTCTCACCCCAGATGGGCCCCCCCCCCCCCCGCCACAATGTCATCGGGGGTCCCCATGACCAGCAACGCTCTTCTTCCCCCTTGTATCCTCTCTGTCGCTGAACATCCCTCCTCGGAGAAGCCTTCTCTGACTGCCCCCCAATAACATGCCAAGCCCTCCCTCACCACCACACACGCTGCTTTCCTTCACAGCACTATCACCACGTAGAGTCATGCGCGACGTAACGACACAGGTATGTCCTGAGAAATGTGTTGCTAAGCAACTCTGTCGTCGTGCGAACATCACAGACTTACACAAACCTACACAGCACAGCCTACTACACACCTGGGCTGTATGGTACAACCCATTGCTCCCGGGCTATAAGCCTGTACGCTATGTTCCTGCACAAAACAACACGAGATTAAATCAAGAATAAGAGAAAGTGGTGCAATCAAGAGACGCAGTAAATACGAGATGGAGGAGGCTGTTGCTGGCATAACAGGGCATGCTGTTTAACAGCAAACTGGCTATTTTACAAGTGGAAAGAGCACACTCTAAAATAACAGTAATAGTACGTATAGTTAGTAAATACATAAACCAGTCACACGTTTACGACCATTATCAAGCATCCCGTACTGTACATGACTGTAGGTGCTATACTTTTATAGAGCTATCAGCACGGAGGGTTTGCTCACACCAGCATCACCATAAACACCTAAGGCGTGCGTTATGCTATGATGTATTGACAGCTATGACATCATTAGGAAATGGGAATTTTTCAGCTCCATTATAAGCTTATGGGACCACCATGGGATACGCAGCCTTTCTTTGACCAAAAGACTGTTATGCAGCACGGGACTGTATGATTAATTCATATGCTTATTGTCTGTCCCCATTAGTCTGTAGAATACAGTGAGCTCCTCAGAGTAGGGGCTTTGCTTCCTATATGATCCCTAGCCCCTAACGTCTGGCATATGGTCAGGACTCAGTATCTGCTGAATGAACAAATGAACCCCTCAGGTGAACTGCAGGCCCTTCATATGTCTTCATTACCTAGTGCCTGGCGCCTGGGAGGTCCTCAGGAAGTATATGATAATCGTGCTGGGGATACACAGAAACCTGTGCTCTCTGTAGATGCTGCCTTTACCACAAGGGGTCTCGCTGTGGCTGCTCACCCACCATTCCCTCTCAGCACACAGGATGCCACGAAGTGAACTCCATTCAGCTACAGTGCAAGTGCTTGGATAGACCGCAGCTGGATCAACTGAGATGCACGCTGAACTCACCATAGTTTTCTGTGTATAATGTGCACCCACGTTTTTGGCCCTAACTTTCGGGGGGGAAAAAATCTTTCATTTTAATTTTTTAATTCCCTATTTGTTTAGATTTAGGTACTTCTTGTTGGTATTATAAAGGAATTTTAGCACTTGTTTTTTTAACATATTACGGTCTCAGTATGCCAGGGTATTATTATTTTGCATACCGATATCGTTACTGATTTCTAGAGTTACACTTTTAACTCATAAGCATAAAGAAAAGAATTAGAAACATTTATAGAGGTATGGAACTAGAACTACCCATGTATATAATGCACACCCTTATTTTTCCCTCAGAAATTTGGGCAAAAAAGTGGGCATTATACACGGCTAAATGTGAGATGTGCAGAGTGGAGTCAAGCCCTGGTGTGGGAGGCACATCCCAGGCCGGCAGTGTCTCTAACGGCCCTATTACAACACCCAAAAGGTTTGCCATCATCGGACCTTCCTACTGTGCATCCGAGGACGCACGAGAGAGCCAGAGTGTATCTCGAGTCAATGGCTGGGGTGGCTCGGCAGGGTCAGGCAATGCCCACTCCCAAAGGGACAGGCTGAGCCCTGGAGTCAGTGGGGCAGGCAAGGAGTCCAGGGCAGATGGTCCACGGTGGAGACAAGGCCAAAGCGGAGGTCAGCCCCGGGACGGCCAATCCCGTGAGCCAAAGAACCGCGGCCTCTGACGCTCACAGCAGGGGCGCAGAGCTGGGTTGTACGACACTCCTGCCCGCAGCTAGGAGAAGGGAAAGCAGGAATCCAGCTCAGGAAGGACGGAGATAAGGAACTGCCAGGCCTGAAGGAAGACTAGGTTAAAGGCAAGGCTGCCAGGCTGACTGCTAAATGCGAATCATGGCAGCGACCCAGCCCCACGGGCAAGGCCAACACAGTGAAACTGGAAGTCCTGGGGCCCAGATGTCGCTTAGGCTCCGTCGCCCCACAGCTATGAGACTGGGGCTGCCCACACACCTTAGCTCCAGATCGGGCCATGGGGTGAGCATGCCCCTCCAGACAGGGCCCACAAAGGCAGGCACACACTGCCTTCACGCGAGCCCTGCACTGTGCTCATCTCCTACGTGACCCGACAGGACCTCCACCACCCCCAGATTTCCAGCAGACCTAGTGTCTCCTACATGACCCTGGCCAGTAAGGGGTGTACCATCAAGTGTTCCTGCCATGGTGCCACGCTGGATTAAGTAATTTCATTGCCAATTCAGCTTTTAAAGTATAAGAGTCCTTACAGGGTGACAAAAACACAAAAGCGACTCCCCATTAACATCTTAGACATTTTTTTAAATTAACAGAAAGAGGGAGACCAATCATCTAGGAAGATTCTGAAAGGACCAAAGGTTCAAATCCAGAAAATAAATAAAAAGAACTAAGTGGGATCAATCACCGAGTAAGGTCTTTGAAGCAAGTCAAACATTGACAAGTGAAACACAAAAATGAAACAAACAAAGGGGAAACCAAGGCTTGCTGAGAAGACCAAAACAAGAACACTTTTTAATAAAATAAAATCAGCTTGCGCTGGGAGAAAGACCCACCTCTTGGCCAGAAAGGAGAGACCACCAAATCTATACAAAGTAATTAATAAGGACAACCAAAATGAGTCCAAGGCCAGAAGAGGTTGACGTATATACATACACATAGAAGCACCCCATTTTCCTACAGCCTAGTTCTTCAAAATGCAAAAATGCCTTTACAGAAATGTATACGGACTACTTAAAAGTGTATGAAAACTATTCTATCTTGACACTGAAGATGCACCGCGGGTCTAGGAAATTTTTTTTACAGGGACATTAAATTAAAGGCATTTCAACTCTGATACTTTTTCCAGGATTTGCCACCCCCCCCAAAAAAAAATTAGGTTTCCACTTAAGTCCCAATTTAATTTTAGAATTAAAGTACTGCCATCAAATTAATTCATTTACACACTTACAAAGTTCAAGGTCTCAAATAAGAGGAGGCTGTTAACTAACAACTCCTTTAAGATAGTATCATTTATCATTTCCTCCAACCCTGATAGAAGCTGTCCGGAAGGTATCCGGCCATGTAACCACTCTTGTTATTTTGAAAATGGCTGGATTTTTTCTGAATAGCCCTCTCGTGCGCGCATGTGTGTGTGTCTGTGTACACACACACACACACACACACACACACGGCTAAAACTTATGGTACAGTGGATTGTCAATACCGTATGTGGACTGTAAAAGTATGTTTTTGAGACGGAAAACTACCAAGCGCAGAAGGGAATGATCAACTCCAAATCCAGGCTTTATCAGCCAGTGCGGGCTGGGGATGAGTTCAGATCCGGCAGGAGCTGTCAGAGGCTCAAAGGCAATGGTACCATTTTCCTTTGTAACTGAGTGATGGGGAAAACAGGGGTTCCCTGCCCCATGATTCTCCATACCTCACTTAGATTTCCCAAGCTGATTTAAAGTGTTCAGTAATCAACAATAACTATGTAAAAATTGAGTTTCTGTAATTGTCACTGTAGGAGGGACAGAGAGACACTTGTAACTCAATCCCTCTTTAGACAGCTTTTCAATATCAGTGTCACTCCACAAGAAAACAACTCAGAGGACTTAATCTGTTCGGTGGCCAACGTATCCTACACTTGGCCACTTGCAGAGAATGAACAAACGAACGTTATTTTTATAAACTTCAGCACCGATCACTCAACATTTTCCCCACTCTATACTATTTCTTTCTACTTATTAAAAAAATAAAAATAAAAAAATAAAAACAACCAACACGCTTCCCTCAATTTCTCTGTAACTTCCACCATTTGATAAAAACACACAGCTTCATTTTTTTCTTGTTATTGGAATGAATCTGAAGAAATGACAATGAGGTCACGACTCTATTAAAAACACACAATGGCACTACTGACATCGCCCAAAGTGATTATACAACTAAACTGAGTATGTTGGTAGAAACAGGCTCTCAGTTCGCCCGTTTAGTTGCTTGCAGCTGTGTGTTGCCAAAAGGAACCTCTAAGTCAAACACCAGGGAAAGACTTCGGACACCCTAATATTTAACATCTCCCCAATTCTATGCTATTTATTCTGCTTTCAACGAAGTGGTAGAAATTCTTAACCACTTTACTTTAATGTGGCCTTGCTCACTCACCTAGAGTATGTAATTCTAAGCATTCCTGGAGTCTTCTATTTCCAATACCTCGAAAAGCCTCAGATACCCATTTGCCTGTAATGTGGTCACCCAAGGAAGTGAAAACATTTTTTAATTTTTCCAATGGGATTTTACTAGGCCTCTCTAAGTTAACTGGTTACCTCGAGCTGATTAGATAGTCATTAATACAAAGAGAAGAACATTCATGAGAAAGTAAGACATGTGGTCTGGAAAAATCATTCAAAATATGAGGTCCATGAGGCAAAAATAATAACTGGGCTTTTTTTATTTTTATTACTGGTCACTATACTGGTGTTTAAAAAACTATGAATGCAGTCTGGGGACAACTGACCTGGAGTAGTTCTAACGATCACCACTATCAAAAACTCCAGAGAATGTTCATTTCCTAACTCTGTTAAACATCTGAAAGTCAACTTTCAATTTTTTTTTTTTTTGTCAGTTCAGCTCTCTGCTCCTCGATCTTTGTAAAAAGTTTAAGTCATGTAGCTGTCAGGAGTGAACACGTATTTCACCCTCCCGCTATAAGCTAGGACTGTGTACCTTTTCCACAGCTTCCAACTTCCCTTAAAGTCAAAATGAGACCCTCTCCAAAAACTAGTCCTTCCAAAATTCAGGACTCTGGGTGTCTGAACCATGCCCAATTAAAAAGGGCAACTCTAACTCAATAACCTTTGAAAACAAACTAAGCCAGCCTTCCAAACACGCCCCTTTGGCCCTGCAGCACAGCCCTGGGGACAGGTGCAAGGCGAGTCTTGCCCCGGCTGTCCCCTCCCTCAGGAATCTGACCTTTCCCAGCCGGCAGCCCTGGCATCCCGTGAGGCAGTTCTCAGGAGGCCTAATGCCTGCTTTGCCATCCGCACTTCCCAAATGGCTCCCCATGCCAACAATTGAGATAGGGCCTGGCTCTGAGCTGAGAACATACTTCCCAGGCGACTTGCCAAATTTCCCTGGAAGTATTTTTAAATGTATTTATTCTCTGAGCTCGCGCCTCACACTCCATCGTGCTTCATCCTTCCCTCCTTCCCTCCTTCCTTCCCTGCACTTCCTATCGCCACCTCCTCATCTGTCCCTCTAATGCCATCACGCCTTACCCACCTTCAGGAGCTGCTGGTCCTTCCTAGCCTAAAAGCCCACCGTCAAAGCCGAAGGCCACAGCTGAACGCTTTGGGCGCTGGCGCAAACTTGTCGAGGCCTACCTGCAGACGGTTCCGCCACGGCTGCTTCTCTTGCCTTCTCCAGCTTCTCCCTGACCCAGGGAAACTCCTGCAGGGAATCGAGGAATGTATCAAACGCTTTAGGACCCCTGGAAGGCAGGATGTCCAGCAGCAGCAGCGTCTTCCGGAGGCCCGTGGCTTGAGCTCTGATTTCTTGAACGTGGTTTTCCGTTAAGACCCCTTCCTGGTAAAGATACTGGAGAACCAGTCCCTCCACCAGCACCTCTGCCCCTAGCTCCAGGCGGAGGGACCGGAGCAGTTGCTTGTCTCTGGCCTCCATGTCCCCCCTGGAAAAAGACAAAATTGGAGCTCAGACGACAGGAACACTGATGAGCCCCTCAAGATAGTGTCAGCTCGGTAAGGTCATGATACCTTGAACCTTAGCACAGTGCAAGGCCCCGGTACCAGTTTAACTCATGGCTGTTAGTTACGCCGAGCCAAGTTAATTGCACGTGTTTCTGTACCTTAACAACTCTGAACAGGAACCATCTTGTCTGATTTGGTTTTCTACACAATGGGGTCCTAGCTCAATTCCTTGTCCTATAAAGAGATTAGGGGGGAAATGGGACAGAAATCGTGTTTAAGAAGCTCCTTTTATCTGAGGATTTTACAGAGCAACAATTCGTATCTTCCCATCCCTGAGAAAGACAGTGGTTTTAGTTTAACGCCGCCTTCGTCCGGGTTACCCCACCTCTGCAGACACCACCTTCTGAACTTGGGCATTTACCACGGGCATGGGGGCTGGAAATGAGCGGCTACCAGTAAGCGGGGCATCTTTTCCCCGAAAAGGCCTACATGCACCATCACCTTCAAGAGAAACACTTGGGTGCCGGTGGCTCGTCCACAGTAAGCCTTATACAGCCCTCGGCTCCATCCCTTGCCTCTAAGAATTCAGGATCTCCATCACGACACTGTCGTGGCTACACCTGCCGGGACATTGGGTGGATTTTTTTTTCTTCTTTGTAAAAAACTGACCAGTCCTGCTCAGCGGCCACGCACGACCTGAAGGCATGGACCTCTGAGCTGGGGAGAGGCTGTGCAGACTGTGAGGGTAGATAAATGGCGACGAGGGACGGCAGGGACCAGACACCCCGAAAGTGCAACCTGGCCGACCCCCATCCCTCCCAGTGAAACCTAGGCGGGTGGCAGGTGAGGGGGCCAGTGTGCACGCGTGGCTGCCAGCGCCCGTTTGGAACTTTTTATTCCCTGTGGTGCGAACAGGAAGAACTAGGAGGGATTTTAGGGGCAACCTGACTGGCAAAAAAGAGGGTGCTGGGAATGACTTTGAGAGCGGACCCAGGGGAGAGCGGGCCCCGGTCACCCCACCACCACCACCACCCCAACCGGGCCCGGCTCCGGCCGCCGCGAGCGGGACAGCAGTGCGGGCAGGCCGCGCCGGGCCCGGCCGCAGACGCGAGAACAGATGGAGACGGGGCTCGTGGTTTCCTGTTACTTACGTCTGCAAACACGTATCTTAACCAAAACAACAACAAACAAAAAAAAAACTGCAGCCGGAATCCACACTGTTAGGGAACCCGTGTCATAAGCACCATCTTTGTTGAAGGCGAAAGCCGTGAATGGGGAGTGCTGCCGCCATCTTTGTTAAGGGCAACACAGGAAGTCGTGGCCATCTTTATTGGGGGCAGGGTGCTCGGCTGAAGCCTTTTCCGCCATGTTTAATGTGGGTAAACAATCTTGCTTCCTGGAGATGGAAAATGGTAACATCACTTTTAGGCGGTTATTCCACGGAAAAAGGGTACTGGATAATTGCATTTTAACACAATAACTTCACCACGGCCTAGCACACAATTGAAATAATAAGTCTCAAAAGGCACTTTATCAACGAGGCCTTCTGTGACCACTCTATTTAAAATTGCAATAGCCATCTCCTGCACTTGCATCCCCTTTTCCACCCTTTTCCAACTTTATTTTTGTCTGTAGCACGTATCCCATCTTACTAAAACCTACACCTAATCATTTATTTATCTGTTTCCCTCCACATAAAATGCAAGGTCATTTCTTCCTTCCCACAAGTGTTTACAAGTCAATTAATTACTCAGGATTCATTTGCAGCAATCAACTAGCTACTCTAGACAGAAGGGAATTTGTCATGAGAACTGGGGACATTCACAGTCTTTAGAAAGGCAGAAGAAGGTCTGGGCATCTAAGCATGACGCTGTAAACAACACTGACAAACTGGCTCAAGTCCACAGTCAGGAAGATGGAGTCAGGAAGCCACTGTTTCACAGTTCCAGTCTTCTCAACACGGACAGAGAAAGTGACTGGACATTAGAACAGAGCTGCAGAAAAACCCAGGTCTCTACAGCTGTGTTTGCCAGCAGCATCAAAACAGAACCTACGGATTTTATTCAGATGCATGCCATTGGTGACACTTAATTCACATGCAGAACATTGGCTGCAAGGGCATCTGGGACATGTAGTTTTCCACTTCTGAAGCACAGAAAAATGTGCTAAAAAGAGAGAAGGGTTGATATTAAGGACAGCTCCGCTGAGTCGACCGTATTTTTTAATTTGGAAGGCAAGACAAGTGCATGAATCAAATAAAGAGATACAAGAAGGTCAATAAAAGGACCCCAGTCAGGGTCCTTTTTCAAATTCCTTTAGGAAATGAGTCACTCAATACATTTATTGATTCACGTTCAAATCAATCGGACAATATATACAGAAAGTCATACACCTGAAAAAAATTAGTTGACAGTATTAGAAAGAAAGAAAAAACACCACATATCCTTATTTCCATAGAGCATAATGACAGCCAAAATATTGGCAAATCATTCTGTGCCACCTACCACTCTTGATACTCTTAAGTTCCAGGTACTTTTTTCCTCCCTCTCTCTTCTTTTGTTCTGGGATTGAACAAGATTTCCCTTCTGTATGTGGACAGGTGTTAGCAACTTTCTCTGTCTTCATCCAGATAAAGTGCAGACCACTTGCAGTGCTGCCAATAGCTGACGTTACTGACTTTGGGAGGGAAAAGAACATACGTATTTTTCCCGACTGTAAACTTTGATAATTTTCAAACATACAGTAAAGTTAAACAAATAAAACACCCATATAAAACTGCCCAGTTTAAAACACTTCTTGATGACTTTTATTTGGAAAGGCTTGGCATCTCCTGGGAACCAGCAAATCTCACATCCAAGGGGAGGTGAGAGTTAGAACAGAAGAAAAGAGAGTGAGGGATGGCACAAGAAGAGCTGGTGCAACAGCTGAAGCCTATGAAATCCTTACAGGAAACAACCTGAGAGGTTGGCACTAGAGATCTGACTTAAAGTCATATGGTGAAGCCCTTGAAAGTCCTCTTCCGATGGCAAATTTAGATGAGCATCCATGCTGCCTCCTAAACGACCAGGCTAGTTCTATGACTGACCTGCCAAATGCCATCATTCAGCCTGTTGAAGGACTACCACCCACCCTAGCATACAATAATACTTTTGAGCAGCTCACTGAAGGTTCACTTTCACTTTATATAAATATCTAAGGTCAGTAGGCCTGGAAGGACCTCAACATAGATCAGAATCACTATCACACAGGTGGTTGCTTCTCCACTCGATCCAGCCCCTATCTCTAGGCTGGAATGGTGCCCCCATCATTGAGCACCTGTTACCCAGTGAAGACCAATCCATTTTCAGGAAGGACAATTATTTCCCTTTTCATCTTTCCCTTACCACATTTATTGTGTCAAGATATACCCATAGAGAGTTTACAAAAGAAAGAATCAAAGAGCAAAAAGAACAAGTGTAGTATTTTTCTGTCTTTCAATTTGGTCTTTGGTTTTGTAACCTTCAAAACAAAAATCAAAGGAGTTGGATATTTTTGGTTCTTCCTGTTTCATAGATGTGGAAATAAAGCCATAGAGAAAAACAGATTCTTTCAAGCATACTTGATACAGTCACAGAAATAGATCATGAATTAAGTCACAAAGAAACTTCAACAAATTCCAAAAACATCAATAGCATACAAACTTTGTACTCTACTATTCTACAACAAAATCAGGAATTTCAATAAAAGGATAGCTTCCATAAATCTCATAAGTTTGAAAACTAAATAAAACAACTCTTAAACTCTTGAGAGAAAAAAAAGAAAAGAAAAAGAGTCACACAATTACTGGTACAACGATATGGAAAACAGTATGTAGAGTCCTTAAAAAATTAAAAACAAAATTATCATATGATCCACTGCTGGGTATAGATCCAAAGAAAGAAGGAAATCACATCTATGAGAATGGTGAAAATCAAGAAATGACACCAAGTGCTAGAGGATGTGAAGCAATAGGAACTCTTATTTATTGCTGTGGAAATGTAAAATGGTACAGCCAGTTTGGCAGACAGTTTGGTCGTTTCTTACAAACCTAAATATACTCTTATTGCAAATATGCTTAAATTGCAAATTGTTTAAAAGAGCCAAATACATTATTATGAAAATTATTGTGTAGTAATTTAATACCCTGACAGCATTTCAAGATGTTTGAAGTATTACGCTATAAAACATCAGTGTTCGAAACTGCTAGGATTACTGAACATTTACTATGTGCTAGGATCAGCTAGGGCTAACATACTGAGAGGGAGAGAAGTTCTCTGACTTCATGGAGCTTAGAGTCTAGAGGAGAAGACAAACATAAACAAGGAAACAAAAATAATAATCATAAATCATTATAAATGCAATGAAAGAAGTGCGCTTTGATAAGAAAAAAAAAAAAAAAAAAAACAGGAGGATGCAGCCAGGGAGCTGATTTTCATAGAGTCTACAGAGAAAACCTCTTAAAGGAGGTGACCTTTCCTATTTTTCTTCAAAAAAAAACTTGCTGGGAGTTCCCTGGTGGTGTAGTGGCTAAGGCTTCGGTGCTGTCAATGTTGTGGCCTGGGTTTGATTCCCAGCCAGGGAGCTACCCACATATAAAAACAAAAAAACAAAAAAAAACTTGCTGTAGTTATATAACTGTACTATATGCATTTAAAAGATAGATAAGAAACTAGATAAGAATTTAATGTATTAGGACACCTTAAGATATCAGGACAGACCAAAATAAATTCTTAGATCCCTAGCATTCACAATAAAAAGAAGAAAATCATTTGTGTTGTACAGTTCCCATCTCTTGAAGAAAGAAAATATATTGAGTCATCTAAATACGCTAAACATCAGAGCAATTAATAAACTATGATTTTACTGTGTTACTTCATGTAAGATAATAAAATCCTCTTCAAATGTATACTTTGGATAGTAACCCAATAGAAAGTACAACATAATACAATCTGGGTACTGACTGGTATAACTAAATGCAGTGTTTGAACGAAACCATTTAAACTCTCAGGAACCAGCTGAACCCAACCTAAGTATTGTAAATGGCAAAATTTAATGGCTAACTTCTCTGCTGAGTATCTCCTGGGTTGATGTTATGCATCATTGACTGAAGAAGAATCCACACACTCTGAATAGCAGACATGAAGAGGAGTAACTTCACTTTTGGAGATGAGTAATGTTCATTCCATTCTTGTTCAAGTTAAGCAACTAGGAGCAAGTTACCCCGTTATCAGGGAGAGGAGCCACTGTTTCTTAGTGGACAACGACAAAAGGAGTTTGAACCCGTTTAAGCATAGGGCCAAGGATTTGTCTGAGACCGCAGAACCTGACATCACAAAGCACAAAGAAATTATTTTGACACCCCCACATAACAAACAAACAAAAATCCCTGAATATTTTCATTATCAATTGGCCACAGTGACCACTAAAAAACTTTTCATGGACCTCACTGAGAGTTTCTTTCCAAGCCGAATTAAATCATCATGGGTCTGCCAGATGGCTTATCAGTAAATGTGTCAGTAGTGAATGAGCTAAGTTTTTATCTGAGGTTATATAACCCGTTTCCCATTTGCCCCAGAATACTCACCAAGGGCACTTGCATCCGCCCCGTTCACCCCAAAATAACTTGTGGATTACAGTCCTAACCTCACCCCCAAAGTTCCATGCTTTGAAATAGATCACACAAAAAAAATATTAAATACTGACCATCGTATCCATTTCTGTTACATTAGGGTTAAAAACAAGTTCTGTATAAAAATAATGCCAAGAACAGGTTTTATACCTTTTTTCTCATTGAAAACCAGTTGGATTTGCTTCCGTCTCGAAGAGCGTGTTTATCTGACATGAAGTGAATGTGGTGGTGAGTTGCACTTCTTTTTCTAAATGGGAATTGAGTTAAGAAAGTCCATTTAAAGATGAAACAATGACTGAGGATAATGATTTTTTTGTTTCAGCCTAATTGAGGCTGGGCTATTCTCTCTGACAACAATCTGCCAAAAGATTTAGCTGCATCTCGATAAAGCAAATACAACCGTCTTCCCAGGCCAGAGTGCTTCCCTTCTTTCTCATTTGCACTCAAACGTGGGCAGGCATTCAGGGCATCCGCTGGCTGTACAGGAAGCAGAGACTTTTGAACAAATACTAAAGCATTCGGAGTGGTTGGAGACTGTGTTGGATTTCGTAGGGAAAAGAACTGAGCCATTAAAGGTGCCAGTGGATTCTCTGTCACTCTTCTCCCCAGAGAATCTGAACGCTTGCGATTGGGTTCTCATAGAATGCAAGCGAGCTAGTGCGTAGGCTCGTTCCTTAAAGAAACACGGGCTGTTTCACAGAACGTGACAGAACGTACAATGACAGAATGGAGGAAATGCAAAGGAGCTAAGAAATGGCCCGCTGGTTCCCAAAGGTAAAAAAATAGGAGGCGCAGAGAGAGAAAGCTCTGTGGCTGCAGGGGGAGTGACTGAGGGAATGAAATTACGTCATTTGCCAAATTTCATTCTCAATATGTAACGGAGCAATGGGCTTTTTCAGTCGTTTTGCCTGAGTAAGACTCATGATTTCAAACTTTCAAAATGATGCCAAGTTTGCCAAACTGGGGTACCCACACACACACACATATATATTTTAAGACTGTTGAATTTTGTGTAAAACTTTTCGGGTTACCAGTTCCCCCTGTAATGAGCAATGGACATAATTTGACCCTCCGTGGTGGGAAGTGAGGCGGACAAAGAAACGGCTCTGTGGTCTTGGTAAGTGACAACTGCTTGTCACAGAAGCACCTGACGGAAGGAGTTTAGAGGTGGCTCCAATTTCAGCAGGAAGCCAAGGCCCTTGAGGAATCTCATCCATCACGCGATGTTTTTTGCTCCATGGTTTACTTTCTCAGTTCAAAATGGTACAACAGTCCAACAGGGGTCCAAGATGTTCACAGCGCCAAGTAACTTCACTCTTCAACTCCCCGTGTTCACGTCGTCTCACGCAGCGACCCTGACCTTTCTGAGTTCTCACCAGGAGGGCGATAAAAGCCAAGCGTCAGGCCCTGCCCGCAGAGCTTCCCACTAGCCTGTGGGACTCGGCTCCGGAATTTGCATTTCTAACAGGTTCCCACGTGACTCTGTCTGCGGACCCTTGTCTTAAGTTATGCTGATAAACACATTTCCATCAAGATGAACCCGTATTGAAATTACTTGAGATGGATTTTTATAACTCTGGATTAAACCCAGAACAACAGGGATTGGTGATATTTTAATCCAGGTGCCAGATCCGTGCCTTACACAAATATAAACATCCAAAGTCACCTCGTGGAGCTCTCATTCAGCAAACAGGATGGTGAGCGACTGTCAGAGACTCGCATGAAAATTATTTATCAGCTGCTGATTAGTGCTTCAAAAAATAATGAGGGCGGCTGTGGCAGGTAACATTCCATTAAGCCATTTAGTAATTCTGCATCCTAGCGGACAAAGGAGTTTTACTCCTGTGGAGCCCAGACCGGGGTCTGTTGCTTAGCAACGGGCCTCGCATATCTTTACAGTATCTTGTTTTCCTCTTCAAAAGGGAACGGTGTGCCACAGGCACTTTTAACTTCACCAGAGCGCTCCCTGAAAAGGCGTTGGTCACCGTTTTTATTTAATCAAGCGGACTCACGGTTCTCAAAGTGAGAAGCTTTCTTTCTGGATTTTTTTTTTCCTTTTTTTAATGCACTGTGTTCTTTCTTCAAAGTGAAGCACTATGATTCAGTCATTGACTTCGCTTCTGGAAGGTTTCATCTTCCTGACAAAGAGCCATCAGTTAGTTAATACATATTGCAGAGTGCTTCATCCACATTCTGCCGTGGACTGGGCAGGAGGGAGGTTCACAAGAGGCCTGAAGGAGAATCTGTGGACACACTGTACAATCAAAGGAGCTACTTTAGCTGTTATTGAGACAGTATCTCCTTCATACAATCGATTACGTATACGAAAGACACTATTAACCTAGAAGAAACAGCAGCAAGCTCTATAAGACAGTCTGCAATTAGCTGCTAAATTGTGAGGCCCTCCACCAAAAGCCTTTTAAGAATTCAGAGAGGGTAGAAACTTCTGTAAGAGGTGGCATTTATCAAGGGCTTTCCAATATGCTAGGCCCTTCAAATGCATTCTCTCTTTCAATGGTCACAACAGGCCTGTGAAGTCAGAATAAGTATTATCCTCATTC
Source organism: Lyroderma lyra (assembly GCA_004026885.1). Taxonomy (NCBI): domain Eukaryota; kingdom Metazoa; phylum Chordata; class Mammalia; order Chiroptera; family Megadermatidae; genus Lyroderma; species Lyroderma lyra. The sequence goes on from PVJL010004198.1 coordinate 89,460, forward strand.
TCAGGTGACGGTATGGAGGCTTAAAGGTTAATTAGCTTGAAAGTAAACAAACCCAGGTCCCGGTGAAGAGCAGAGAGCTTCCTGGAGTGTGGCTAGATGGACACCCACCGATCACAATGCCCTGGAGTCTTCCGCACATTATGAATGCAGGGCCTAATTCCTAGCCCTGTGCTCCTCGGAGAAAAGACCGAAGTTTTAATTCAGGCCTATAAACTTTTGTGAACACCTACCTTTTCAGCCCTTTCAGCCACTGGGAATTCCTCTGAGATAATGGGTAAGGGAAGGTGAATTTCGCTTTATGTTAGTTTTGAAGAATGAGTTCTGTAGGACGGTGTGTGCTTTGTGGAGAAGTATGTTGACCTGTGAAAGCACACCCCGAGTTTTCATAGTAGCAGCACCAACCACGTGATGCTGGACTTCCATTAAAATGGAAAATCCTTTTAACTAGGAACAAAGCCATTCGTTATCGAAATAAAGTTGAAATAAAAGAACACAAAGAACAGGTGAAACTGAATATGGCAAAAGCAACAATTCACGAAAATCACACGGGCCAGGCCCAGAGGAAACTCCAATAACTAATGACTGTGTTATTGGATTCTGCTACAGTCAGTGTGCATACTGCAGTTTGTGTTGAAGTGAAGAAGCAATTTCCCAGGTTGGCACAATACCTTCTTGAAGTGATTAAAATAAACTCGGAGAGTTTCTTTAAAAGTTCCATTTCCAGGTATCCAGAGAATACTCTTTTGAGTGCACTTGAGATATGTGTATAAGAAAGCTTATTGCATTACTGGTTCATAGCCCTTCCAGAAAAATACGGGGGAACAACTTACCTAGTTGTAAAGAAACCTCAAAACATATGCTTACATGAATCTTGTAAGTTTCAGAAGAATATGACTGTATACACTTAAAAATACATGTGACAATGCTATACATACATACTTACCTATGCAGTTAAATATTCCAAAATCTGTATGGTGATAGTCACCAATTTCAGGATAGATGTTACTTCTGGATAAGAAAAAAAGTAAGTGATAAAGGATAGAACTTTAGCTGCAACTATTGCTTTTTTTTTTTTTTTTTTTTTTTTTTTTTTTTTTTTTTTTTTTTTTTTTTTTTTTTTTTTTTTTTGGCTTTTCGGTATGTGGGTAGCTCCCTGACTGGGAATCGAACCCAGGCCACAGGCCGACAGCACCAATGCTGAAGCCTTAAGCCACTACACCATCAGGGAACTCCCAACTATTGGATTTTTTAATCTAAAAATAAAAAAATAGGAGGGAGAGATATCTAAATAAAGCTTGTATTACATTTGGGTAGTGGATATACAGAAGTCTATTATAGTGTTTCCCATGTTTTGTGTATGTTTAATATGTATCATAATTTACACTCTATACCACAGGGTGTTAACACTAATTTGCACATACATTTTTATTACTTAGTAAAACTCAAACGTCACCCCTCTTGAAAGACTTGCTGGAATCCTCTAGAAGTCTCCCTTCCTGGGATCCCACAGCACTCAGTTGAGTCCCCTGGTCATCACAGCTCAGGTGGAAACTGTTAGATTCTCAATTGCAGTGACAGGCACTTACTCACCTTTGTATCCTATTCAAAGCTTAAGGCCAAGGTGGCTACATGACTGTATGCTTAATAAATTCTGATGCAATAAAGTGATGCAGTCAAATTGCATTCTATAACTGCTGGTGAAGTGTGACATGACTGCTAATAAAAATGAGGAAAGAAATTAATACACAGAAAGTTATAGTCATGGGACAATATACCTGAGAAATCCAATTTGTTTAACAAATTCTCAGAAGCCTAGATCTCAGTCTGTCTTAGTCTGCTCGGGTTGCCATAACAAAATGCCAGAAACAGAGTGCTTTCACCAACAGACATTTACTCCTCACTGTTCTGGAAGTGGAGAAGTCCGAGCTCAAGGTGCCAGCCAAACGGATTCCTAGTAAAATTTCTCTTCCTGCCTGCCTTTTCGTGGTGTCTTCCCATGACAGACCCAGAACTCTGGTGTCTCCTCCTCTTCTTATAAGGGCATTAATTCCATCACAGAGGCCCCACCCTCATGGCCTAACCCAACTCTAATTACCTTCCCAAAGCCCCATCTTCAAATACCATCACGTTGGATGTTCGGGCTTCAACCTATGAGTGAGGGCGGGGCACACATGTTCAGTTCATCACATCACCCCGAACCCCATACTCTACACGTGAACATTCTTCCAAAGTGAGCAGGCAAGACTTGGGTTCTGGGAACTATGACCCAAGTGCAGTCTCATGTCTAGGTGAGGCCAGGAGAGGACACCGGTGGTGGCAGCATCACATGGCCTTGCTGTCACCAGCACATCTCCATAATCCCATCATACTCACCTGAGTGCCCATGAGTTGGAATTCTCATCAGCTTGTCACGGATTGCTCTCATGTCTAGATGATGGAGGATAGTAGGGTGCTGCAATCAGTTATGGCATTTCGTAATCAATTACACAGCCCTGGAAGGGTCATGTCGCCTCCATGCAAAAGTCACTTGAATGTTTAGTTATTGGAAAAATCCCCATCAAACAGAGAAAAAGCAATTTGGTGATTCATTCCCTATGGTTAAAAGAAAGGAAAAAAACAAGCTGACCAGAAGCATAAACTGTTAGAGTCAGATTCAGATAAATTATTGTAAAAATTCATTTAATAGCATTATCCATAATTACAAATCTAAACGATGGTATTTACATGAAGGTTGGTTATGTGAACCTAGCCAGGTAGTTGGCTATTGATGAACCAAAGGGCACACAATTATTCATTATTTTGGAGATGATACTGATTCATCACTCCCCTGACGGGCATTACTAGCCACAGGGAAGAAGCCACCTGGTGTGTTTTGGGTGGGGGCCTTGCACCACGTTTCTGGAAATCGCTCCTTTCCTTATCCTCACAGCTATTACGTACCGATTGGTTCAGGGATCAGCACCCAGTACTAGCTGGGCCTCAGCTGGGGGTCTCAAAGGGATTTGAAACATGAAATAAGGGTTTTTTCATTGCAGTCAAGCTGTTCTCTTAAACAGAAGAGAGGTCAAGTCAGTTGCAGGTGCCGCTGGCCATTTTCTGTCACAGTGAAGAAGGCAGCAGAAGGAGGGGGGCAGGGAGCAGTAAACTCAAGATGTGCTGTGTCAGGGTGGACTAACTACAATTACTGTAAGAAACGATCCCAAATCTCAGCGACTTAACACAATACAAGGGTATTTCTTGCTCCCACCAAGTCCAATGGCAATGTTCTTGGTCGTGCAGTGCTCCTGCACAGCGCTCTCCGGGTGGGGACTCAGGACCCAGGCTCCTTCCATCTCATCCTGTGTCTCCACAATCACGTGATTTCAAGATCCCGTGGCCTCACCCCTTCTCATCCCAGCACTGGAGAGAGAGAGAGCGTGAAGTCACACAGGACGTCTGGCAGCTGGCATAGGAGAGGGACGTTATCACTTCTTTCCATAACCTACTGGCCCCAACTCAGTCACATCATTTCCCTGAGAAGCAAGAAGGACCAGGCAAGACAACTTCACTTTGTGTTTGCAAAGGAGAGCAGAACCAGACATTGGTGAATGCTAGAATGATCTGCCATCTGTGGAGAAAGAGAAGCTCTTGTTGGTTTTCCATCACCTCTCTATCCTGCCTCAGATGAGACTCGGTTGGTCAAATCCAATATCCGCACTCAAGTTAGCTCGGATAGGTGTTTACTATTTACAACCTGAGAAGAAGACTAACAAATAATCAAAATTCTTTTCAGCTTATAAATCATGTTGACCACTCACAATTTCATGTAATGCTTGTATCAAGCCTGGGGATAGACAGTGTCATTCTCATTTTGTTGATGAAGAAAACGAGAGTTTCAGAGAAATGATTATCAATTGCCCAAGTCCCATAGCAACAAGCACACGGAAGGCTGGAATGAAATCCTCCAGGCTTCAAAGCTGAGCCCTCTTTACTCGTCATTGTACGTTAAAACCGTTGGCGGGTGGGGTTCCCTGGTGGTGTAATGGCTAGGTGTCGGTGCTGTCACCGCTGAGGCCTGGGTTCGATCCCCACTCAGGGAAGCAACCAGAAAGAAAAAAAGAAAGAAAAAGTACCTTTGGGAGGGAGGAAATTACCTTCCTAATCCCTGACTGTGAGCAGCTTTAGCAGATTACTTACACTCTGGAGGAAAAGCGGTTGACAGCACAAAGAAGTGACCAGTTCTCAGGAGAAAGGGTTCATGGAAACGAAATACAGGGTGCGGAAGGGAAAGCCCAGGCTCACCAGACATTTCGTCTTCTTCCCCATTTCAGAGGCTGTGCTTCAAATTCAGAAAGAAAATCTGATTAAAGCCAAGAGGATGCAACTCTTGCACCTACATTTCGTGTTTGGCATTGGACCATGCTCCAGCCTGCGACACAACAATTTGTAGAAAGCAAGACAAATGGCAAAGACCTTGAGTCACGGCGCCAAGGTGAAAGGCAATGGGGTCTCCCAGCCTGGGTGAGAACAAGGATGAAGGGGAACTGTAAGCTACCTTTGTGCACGATAAATGATGAGAGCGCTCTGGAATGACAGCGAGCAGCTGCTTGGTTTCCTCAGAGCAAACAGCTGTCACCTCTGCTGGGCTGTCCCTACCACGAGCTCCCTTGACATCCAGCCTAACAGAATTGATGATGAAGGCTCTCCAGTGTGGCAGGGAAGCCTTTGCTGAAGGGAAAGGTCTTGGAATGCTGCTGGAGCAGAAGGGGCGAGTATCGGGTAGGAACAACCTTGACGAAAGGGAACGGAAGTGCTCCAGCCACCTGGACATGGGGGAGGTCTTAAGGCAGTGGTCCCTGCGTGTCTTTGTAGGAATGTTTACCCACCTCCAGCAAAAAGAGAGAAAGGACATTGCAGCAAGTTTTCCTTTTTAAAAGCCTTCTACTTCGAGGACTGTCCTTTATTGCAAGATCACTTCCCTGCTGGCTTTGATGTCACAGTGCCCTGTTTGACATGATGACAGAAAATGGTATTCTTCTTTTTAATTATTATTCTTGGCAGAGTGAAATGTTGGCAACACGATTTCAGTGCTCCACTTTTCTCTCTCCCTCTCTCTCTCTCTCTCTCTCTCTCTTTTCTGGCCCATGAAATTGAAAAGTCTGGTATCCATTCAAAAGTCAGAAACTCTTTGAAGATTCATTCACAAAGAAATAAAAGAAAACTTAGGAAATACCCACACATGTTGGAAGGCTAAATCACACAAATTCAAGGACAAACCAATGCTTAGCAGTGAAATAAATAATAGCACCCACTACCAAACAGAAAAGAATTGAGTAGTTGGTTTCTCTCCGCCCCAGGAATTGGCACACCTAGGAACCTCTCAGAGACACGAGGAAAAGGGCGTAGATGGCCCAATCGAGCCTCAACCTTTACTCACAGTTATTTCTATAGCGGAAAACACAACGGACATGAAAACCCAGGGGCTACTAAATATTTCAGACTGAATTACAAAATACTCGCCAGGAACCAGCTACAAAGACTCATAAGGGTACTGGGAGAATTCACAACCGTTTTGCGAACATGCAAAGAAAAGTGTGAAACAACACGAGTTAGTGAAAATTCATTGTGCAACTCTTGGAATAGAAGCTATAAATGTTTCTATACAAAGGGGACTACCCCTCCCCGCCACCTGCTTACTTACACTCTAGGACCAGGGCACGTGACAAAAGAAGACAGTTTGAGAAAGGGAAAGTCTTGGGCTAACCCTACCAGCCCACTGTACCGATTTTTCAGTCATTTCCGAATCTGCCGCTAGGCCGCGGTACCTAATTTCCGAAATGAAAGGTAGACCTATTTTCTACAATGTCTCCAAGTTCCATCTTATTCGAACCACTTGTTTGCAGGTAACTAACATTTTTCTATATCATGTTGGTTTTTTTCTCTTTAATGCTCAGGAGCCCAGGTATAGGGGACAGTTAGGTTCAGGGCCCCAGGTCTGGTAGGGTTAAAGTGCAGAGGAACGGGGGTTAAAAAGTGAGACATGGGGGGTTTCCTGATGGTGTAGTGGCTTAAGGCTTCGTCGTTGGCGCTGTCAGCGCTGCGGCCTGGGTTCGATTCCCAGCCAGGGAGCTACCCACATACCAAAAAGCAAAAAAAAAAAAAAAAAAAAAAAAGTGAGACATGTTTTCCTTGATTGGTTGTCTTTGAATTTCAGATACCCACGTGCCCATTTTAACTGCAAATTGTGTTCCTGACTCAGAATAACATAAAGAAACACAGCTGTGATACAAGTAGAAAGAGAATTGTAACTGAAATGTCAAGACATTCACATCCCTAAAATTTATAGTATTCGTTCTCTTGCCCCATGTTTTTAACCCTCCAATGGAAATGGAAATACGGAAGAGTGTTGGAGGGAAGGAACTAACACTTAAACACTCTGTATGCTATCTCATAAACTTGCAACAACATTTTGAGTTACATATTATGGTCCCATTTTCCAGATAAGAATATTGAGGCTCAACCACAATAAGATGCTTACCCCGAAGTCTCCACCTAAGTATCAGAGTCAAACATGTGGTTTCACCACTACTCTAACCTCCAATTACTCTTCCTGAAGGCGGAATGAATAGTTGCAGAAATTCAGATAATGACAACCCTTTCTTTCAGAATTCCTCTTCTCCATAATTCATATCCACCCAAAACCTTTGGAAATGAGTCTACTAAAGTAAAATCATACAGGATTTGGTGGGCCCTAATCCAATGACTAGTGTCTTATTAAGAAGGAAATTTGGACACAGATGCACAGAGAGAACATGGCCATGTGATCAGGGAGGCAGAGCTTGGAGTGATCCAACTACAAGCCAAGGAACACCCAAGATGACCAGCAACCAATAGATCGAAAGAAGGCGTCTTTCCTAGAGCCTTCACAGGGAGCAGGGTATTGCCCACATCTTGATTACAGACTTAATCTTCAGACCTGAACAACACTATAAAGCAACCACACCTCACAAACATCTACAGAACACTCTTTCCAATAGCAGAAGAACACACATTGTCCCTCAGGGCACAATGAAACATTCCCTAGCATAGATGCAATATTAGTCACAATATACTTAAAAAGAATGCAAATCAGATGAAGTATGTTTTTCTGAGTACAATGGAATGAAATTAGAAATCTATAACAGGGAGGATTTAAGAAAATTCATAAGTACATGGAAATTAAACTACATGTTTCTAAATAACAAATGAGTCAAAGAAGAAATCACAAAGGAAATTAGAAAATACTTTGAGATGAATGAAAATGAAAGTCCAACATACCAACATTTATAGTGAAAGCGGTATTTTGAGGGGAATTTACAGCTGTAAACACTTTCATTGAAAAGGGGAAAAAAATCCCAAAGCTATAACCCAACATTATACCTTATGACACCAGAGAAAGAAAAGCACACTAAACCTGAACCAAGCAGAAGGAGGGAGACAGTGGAAATTAATGAAATAGAGAAGAGAAAAACAATAGAGAAAAATCAATAAAACCAGAAGTTGGTTCTTTGAAAAGACCAACATTTAGCTAGGCCGACCAAGAAAAAATGAGAAAAGGCTCAAATTACTAAAATTAGGAGTGAAAAGAGGAACACTCCTGCCAACATTCGGGAAGCAAAAGGGACTATAAGAAAATACTATAAACATTTAAATGCCAGGAAATGAGATCATCGGATTAAATGGACGCATATCCACAGACTCAAACGACTGGAAGTGATTCAAGAAGAAACAGAAACTCTGAATAGTCCTATCGCAAGTAAAGAGATTGAATTTGTATATTCGTCATGCTTTTTTTAAATTGCCTATATTTCTGATGCTTTGACATCTGGAGCCTATGGGCCTAGGAGAGACTGCCCGTCAGTTCCTGGATACAGGAAACTACTCACCTGTGAGTGAACCTTTCCTATGCAAACTCGCTAATCCAAAACCCACACACCACCACTTTCTCTGTTGGGCTCTTAGGCTCTGGGCCGATACTCCCCTGTCCTAATAACCCTAGGTCCAGGTACCAGACAACTAGTAACAACCCCTATGACCCAGAGCCTGAAGAAATTATTCAAACTACTTCATCAGAAACCTGCTTATACTGCCTTCCACAGGAAAAAAAAACAACACAAAGGTTCTTGCCAATGATTTTCCCTGGCTACCTCTGCCTCCTGAATAACCCTGTAATTTCCCCGTGTGAACTGTGAACAATCTCCTTTCAATGGCAATCATCTCCTGTTCTCATGGCCTCACCAGACCTGAACAATAATAAAACCTATGTTTTAAAACAATCGGCATTTTAAAAATTACACACAGAAAAGCCCCAGGTGCACATGAGTTCACTGGTGAATTCAACAGATATTAAAGAAGTAATACAAATTCTTCACAAAGTCTTCCAAATAAACAGGAAAGGGGAGAACCCTTCCCAACTCCTTCTGTGAGGCCAGCGTGACCCTGACACTAGAACCAGAAAAGGACATTAACAACAAAAGAGAACTACAGACCAATATCCCTTACGAACACAGACGACAAAACGCAGAAGAGCATTTGACGAAATCCAACACCCTTTCATAAATAAAAGTACAAAGGAAACACTTCATAAATGAGGAATAGAAAGAAACTATCTCAACTTGATAAATGAGCATGTATGAGAAACCCACAGCTAACACCGTACTTAACAGTGAAACAATGAATTCTTTTCCCATAAGACTCAGAACAAGACAAGGAAGTCGACCCTTACTGTTTGTTTTCAACACTGTACTGCAGTGGGTTAGCAATCAGGCAAACTGTTTTCCACAGTCAGGTGTTGTGGGGGCTCCTCTTCCTGGTACCGGTACTTGGTGGGGATCTTGGTGTGTGGCTGTGGTCCCTTCTCCTCGGGTGAGAACCTCTGCAGTCCAGATATCCCTTCTGATTCTCTTTGGGGCCGGCCTGTTCGCATCTCCGCCCCCTCTACCAGTCTCGATGTGGCTTCTTCTCTACCCTCTTAGTTATAAAACTTCTGTTCAGCTAGACTTCAGAGGGTTCTCCAGGTTGGTTGGTCTATGATTTCGTTGGAATTTGAATGTGTTCACAGAAAGAAGCCAGCACGATGTTTATCTACTGGGCCATCTTGGATCTCCTACCCACACTTACGATTACCTGCTTTTTTGATTAGAGCTGCCTTGCTGGATTCGAAGGGGTGTCTCACTATAGTTTTGATTTGCATTTTCTTGCTAGCTAATAAAGTCGAGTATCTTTTTTGTGTGTTTATTAATCATTTATGTGTCCTCTTTGAAGAAGTGCTTATTCAGATCCTTGGCCTATTTTATAATTGGTTTATTTGTCTTTTAATAATTGAGTTGTAAAAGTTTATATGTATATTTTTTCAGATATAATTTCTTTATCAGATATGTAAATTGCAAATATTTTCTTCCATTCTATGGTTTGTCTTTTCACTTTCTTGATTGTGTCCTTCGAAGGACAAAAGTTTTAAATTTTGATGAAGTCCCGTTTATCTGGTTTTTTTCTTGCTGTGCTTTTGGTGTTATATCTAAGAAATTATTGCTTAACCCAAGATCATGGGTGGGTACTAGACTAGTCAGGGGGATCACTTCTTAAATTATATAAATATCTGACCACTATACCGTACACCTGCAACTAATATAAAATAATAATTAGTGTTTATTTGGGGACAAGTGGGGATGGAATGGGAAAAGGGGGAAGAGGTGGGAGAGGAGGAGGGGGAGCTAAATATAGGCTGATGGAAAGAGAACTCACAGTGGGTGGTGAACTTATTATACAACAAGTTGATGATGCACTGTGGAATTGTACACCTGGAACCTATGTAATTCTTGTTAACCAATGTTCACCCCAATAAGTCTAACAATAAAAAAAAAGATTTTAGAACAAAAAATAATAATATTAAATGTCAACTGTAATTGAAAAAGAAAAAAATAATTGTGTGGGTAAGAAATGTGGAGAATTTGGAACCCTGATATATTGCTGGTAGAAATGTAAAATGGTAGGGCCACTTTGGGGAAAAGTCTAGATGTTCCTAAAAAAGTTAAAAATAGAGTTACCATATAACCCAGGAATTCTACTCCTAGGTATGTGTGTGTGTGTGTGTGTGTGTGTGTGTATACATATATATATATATATATATATATATATATATATACACATATATATATATATATATATAATCTCCAAGACAAATGAAACTGTGTATGTCCACACAAAAAGGTGTACACCAATATTCATAGCAGAATTACTAGTAATAGTCAAAAAGTGGAAACAACCCAAATGTTCATCAATAGATAAATAAAATGCAATATATATTCATACAATGGAATATTAGTCAGCCATAAAAAGGAAGGAGGTACTGATATTCCATCACAGGAATGAATCTTGAAAACATTCTAAGTGAAAGAAGTCAGACACAACGGGCTGCAGAACTGGATATAGTATGATTCCATTTGTATGAAGAGCCCAGAATAGGCAAATCTACAGAGGCAGAGTGTGATAAGTCGTTGGCTAGTGATAGTTTAAACTACAAAGGAGACCAACGTTAAGGTCAAGAAACTGAGTGCTGTCATGGAGGTGTATACAAGGTCCGGTGGGGGATCCAACGCTCTTGTGCTATTTGGAGAGGTGGGAATGCCAGAGTTGGGTTTCTAAGGACAAAAAGTTCTCCGGGTAGAGGAGGTGGAGAAGGGCAGTCTAGGAGGACATTATGTTTAAAAGCTCTGACGTGTAAAGCATTGCACCAGCGTGGTACTTGTGTGATTCATTAGGTATGCCTGGATTGCCGGGTGTGTGGGGAGGTAGGAGTGCGGGTGGTGGGTCAACAAGATAAGGCTCAGAGGTGTGCCTGGCCAAGGAGGCAGGACTCAGTGTCCTCTGCAAAGGTATGCTGGCAGTCAGTGGAAGTCAGCATTACCTTACTGAGCTTTCAAGGAGTGCATTGTTAAGACAAAATGACAGGTGTGCGACAAACAGAAAGAGGCTCATTTTACCTTAACCCGTCTCCTGTTTAATTTTACTTAAACACGCTCTCTGAGGCTGAAGTAAGTCTGACTGGCTTTCAATGTGAAAATAAAGTATAAAAACTATTGTTGGAGTTATTTCTAAACAGAACGTGTCTCTAATTCTAATGTCACAGACGCGTACATGATGATCGGTATTTAAGAATTTTGTTCACACGTAGGAAGGCTGCGTTCTCCAGGATTCGACATTTTCAGCGATGGAGGACGACGGGATTTTGTAAATGGAAATACCGCGACCGAAACCAGAATGTTTCCGAAGATATCGATATACTAGAGTGATGAGAAACTACTGATAAAAGCGAGCTATTTCATGGCACACGTTGGGGGTGGGGTTGGGACTGTAAGCTGCAACTTATCTCGGGGTAAACGCTGCAGCCGCAGGTGCCACGGGCGCGTATTCTCGGGGCAAACGGGATGTGGGTTACACACACTCCCTCGTGACTCCCAGCTCAGCAGCGATCTCAAGCTGTAAGAACCAAGTCCGTGGTTGAACAGCCTAACAGTCGGGCTAGGTACTCACGCGGGTGGCCACCCTGGGTCCCTACTGTCGCTTTCACCAGGGCTTCTTTCCTTAGTTTCTATAGCTTCAGGGCTCTTTAAGATAGGATCGCACCACTAGATCTGTTGGTCTCATTACTGAGTGATTTCAGACACAGGTTTGTGTTGATGCCGGAGACGTGGAAGGTAGCTAAGCAAACAACTGACCCAATGGGAAAATGATACGGCAGTCTTTCCCACCAAGGAACTCCTAAGCTTCGTAGGGCCGAAACCTGAAACCAGCACGCTGGGACTCCGTTAACAATTAAGTGATCAGACTTCCAACTGTATGAACTAGGAAACTAAAATATTAAGTGAAGACACATGGAGAATGCAGAGATTCACTATGATATGGCTCAGTGGAAACTTTTTTAGCATCCTCTTTTGTGTGTGTGAGAGAGACACACCAACAAAAAATAAATAAATAAAAGAACTGGTTAGAATACATGAATCACGGAGAATGTTTAAAACTATTGGGCTCTCCCAGGAGATGGCCAGATAGTCAGTGAATGATTCAGCATGGGAAAAACCAGCAGGAACAAAGGCAAATGGTAGAAGGATCTGAAAGAGACATCAGAGGTGGGAAACAGTGGGACTTTTGGTTGCTCTGAGAGTTTTTAAGCGAGTGTCTCAGGGGGTCAGTGAAGAACTGAGCTCCTGCCGCTTGTTGTAGAGGTGGCTTGTCAGATACAACTGGAAAAGAACACCGAGGAGTGCTGGCCACTACACTGCAAACCCAAGAAGGTTCTTTCCACCAAGACACCTCCTGCTGGGGCTTGTTGGGGGGTGCTGTCTCTAGTAGAATCAGACACAACTTGATCTGCGTAGCTTCTACTGACTACAGCTTTTTTCCCCCTTGGCTTATGAAATGGCATGCAGGCCCTGTTAAGAAGTTCCAGTCATTTCCGATGGCTGCCACATTCCCATGACCCACTCTGTTCTTCTCTTACAAAACTATGCCCTCTGGGGTGGTGTAGGTGATGCGTACCTAGAGAGTCATGCCCACATCCCTGTAAAGCAAGCCTGTCCAACTGCGGCCCAGGACGGCTTTGAGTGGGGCCCAGCACAAGTTCGTAAACTTTCTTAAAGCATTATGAAAACTATACACGGACCTTCTGTTTTGTTTTAGCTCATCAGCTATCGTTGCTGTTAGTGTATTTTATATGTGATGCAAGGCAATTCTTCTTCTTCCAACGTGGCCCAGGGAAGCCAAAAGATTGGATGCCCCTACTGTAGGGCATCTTAAATGGCATCTTACGTGTACACCAGGAGATACCATGAGTGTGGCCAGGTGCTGTCCATCACCAGGCAGCAGAAAATATACCCATTTAATTTCAAACTCTAAACAGCAAAGACATCAACCACTTGGAACCTACGTAAAGCTCCTTTGTAAAGGACTCAAACTGATTTTTTGTAATCTACCTAATTTAAAAAAATCTACCTGAGTGCCCGAAACCTGCCACGAGACAGAGAATTTGGAGCGGTCCTGAGCTGAACGCGTAGTGTGTGGCAGGCATTCTGCCACGCACTTATTCCTGGTGCCACGTGGGGTCCGTTTTGTATTCTCTCTCAGCTTCAGTTCACCTGGAAGGTGGGCCAGCACTGTCTTCCTGGGGGGTCACAAAGTCGGTTGCCCACAGGTAGCTGAACAAATGGGGGGGCTGGGTGTAAGCGCCCCAGCGTTTATGGGGTGAGATGTACCTGGCATTCTCGGGGGTCTGCTCACTAACCTTGCCTCTTCTGCCCTGTGGGCGGACCCCGCCTTCCCCCCTGGAGGAGCAGGCCTGTGAGACAGGCTTCCCTAGACTTCCTGGCAGCAACCGGAGTGTTGGCATGAGCCAGTCTTGGCCACGTGCGAGCTCGGTGGGACATCAGCTAGGTGTTTTTTTTTTCCTAAGGCCATGCTCTCCTCTTCTGGACATGTGCGTGTCTGCATGTGACACTGAGCCTTTTGGAGGCATGTGTGGAAACGGCGGGGAACCTCACAGCTGACACGCTAAAGACGTCCGAGGGAAGAGGCCGGAAACGGGAGCGGTGGGGTAGCAGCAGTCCTTGACAGCACTTTGGTGCCACTGTGTTCATAATGCTGGAGCCCCCCCCCCCCCACACACACACACCCCTCGGGCTGCGTGCTGAGAAGCCCTGCCTTGAAGCAACCCTTCGCTGGAGGTTTTTGATCGCTCACCGCCGACGTCACTCTCACCGCATTGTGCAGGCACAGGGGAGCGCCCCCCCTTTCAAGCATTTAGTCCCCACTCGTTGCTGCCTGGTGAGGAGTTTTCAAGAACAGCCAGGATCCCAGACTTTTATATAAAACTCCAGATTCCAAAACGTGGGCTCCAATGAAAGAAATATGTGCAGGCCAAACGGGGCACATCTGGGGGCTGCGATCCGCCTCTGACGGCGTGAGAATGAAATGCAGCGAGTTTAACGTGACATCGGTAGTAACAACAGCAAACGCTCACAGGCATCGTGCTTGTAAAACATACAGTGCAAATCTCTGACTCGTGAGACAGTCCACATACGGTTCCTCCTCACAACCCCCCTGTGCTGGGAGGCAAGTTCAGGGACAGAACTGGGGGTTTTCTGATGCTGATGAGAGCAGACCGATAGATGCGAACGGAAGTTGTCTTTTCAGTTGGCTGTGTCAAAAGCTGCCATAACCTCCAGAGAGGTGACCAGTGTCATAATAAGTGGAGTCTACACGGTTTGGGCTCAGAGGTGGAATGACTGTGACATCTGTGCTCAGCTTCTTGGCCACCAAACAACAGGGGTGCACTGAAAATAGTGAAATTTACATCTTTAGAGAAGGCTACCAACCTCCTGTGGTGACAGTCACACTCCCCACCAGGGCGTCTGGGTAGTGAGGACTGGATGTGGGGGGATGGATGGATGATAGATGAATGATGGATGAATGGGTGGGTGAGTGGGTGGAGGGATGGATGAAAGGATGGATAGATGATGGATAGATGATGAATGGATGGATGGGTGGGTGGGTGGATGGATGGATGGATGATTGACTGGCTGCCCAAAGGCATTCACACATCTGCCTATTGCAGGAGACACTGTTATTTTGACTCCTCCCTTAGAGTCAATCCCAAATGGATTATAAAATAGAGTCTGAGAGCTAAATCCATGTAGTGTAATTAACAACTGTAGTGCTGAATTCATCTTGACTAAACGTTCCCTAAAGATGGGCTCTTATGGAAATGTCTCCACTGAGAGAAATGCAATTCCAAAATGTTCATAACAGCATTGATGTGGGAGTGGGGGAACCAGTGAGGGCGAGCCATACACCTACATGCTCAGTGACAGCAAAGTCCATTTTGGTTCACCCGTGGGACTATTAGATCTCCATTAAAACCACTGCTCACAAAGGACATGGAATAGAAAATTGCTTAAGGCCCAACACAAAACAAGAAAAGGATACAAGTTGTTTATAGAGTATACATCAATTAAGTGAAATTTTTTAAAGAACCCCAAAATTGAAACTGACTTATATCACACTTATATATAGACTTACAAAGAGACAAACCAACCAATGCTTTTGATAACCTACTAAGTGCTATAGATGCAAGGTGGTGACAAGAAACAAAGACAACAAAAAACCCTGCTTCCAAGAACTTCCAAAATAGTTAAGGAGATGAGCTGTTCTCAAGTAATTACCTTATAAAGAAATGAGATGCTACATGGAACAGTTACTATAACATTCAGATGAGAGAAAGCTGACCTCTGGCTGCGGTGACCCCGGGCAGGCGGTGGAGACGGGAGTGGGAGCTGCACAGAGGCTTGCTGGGATGCTGGCGGGCCAAAGGGACTCGAGGCAGGAGGGGATGTGGAGCCCGGGCTGATGACAGTGTGGAGACGGGCAGGTTATGCTCCATGGGACACAGCGGGGAACCCTTAGGGCCTGAGCTGGAGTCCTGGCTCCACGCTTTCTCCTGAATGACATACGTGACCTTCTGAGGTCTCAGCTCCTTCAGCCATCCGTGGGGACCGTAATGTATCTTGTTGGATTTCTGACAATGTTGTCCCATGGATTTAAACAAGATCACGTACATAAGATGGCCTGGCTCGCACTAGGAACTAACTACATGGTCGTGCTTTTGAGGTCCCTTTCTGTCTCTCTTCTGCTTTCCTCCTGCAGTCAGTCCATGTATTCCGTTCCACCCCACACTCTTCCCCGCCCTGTCGTGGCTCACGCAGAGATGCCCACGTAAAGGCTTTAGGCCAAGGACAAGCGCGCAGTGTTGAAAGAATGAGTCCAGTGGAGCTGGACATGGGTGAGCTGGGGGGCCAGGGGTGGGGGATGGTCAGGGAGGCGGGGGTGGGGGTGGGGGACCAGTCCATGCTGGGATCTGGACTTTACCACAAAGAGTACGAGGACGCCTTTGAAGGCCTTCGGGTCGGGGCCTAATGAGAGCCGCAGTCTGAATCCATAGACTTCTACTTCGTGGGCCACGGCCTGCACGTCAGACAAGAGTGGAGGTTTTTGCCGGGGCCCAGGCCAGAGTTGCTGGTAACTTGAACTTGTGTGTTGGCAATGGAAGTGGAGAGACGTCAGTGGACTTGAGATCCATCTGCACTGTAATGCTGAGGTGTCATCACACGTGTCTTATTTTTTCCAGCCAGTGTCCTTGACCCCTGGAGGGCCGTGAGCAGTCTACTCTATTCTTTTAAATGTATCTTTTCATTTTGATGATTATATATTTCATAATTAATATGGACATATTCTGGGTCATCTGTGTGCCCACCGTGTAACAGAACAGTGTTGTCACGTCATTTCATTTTGTTCCTAAGCACTCCGCGGTGCTAAACGGCTGCCCACAATGACAGTATTGAACATCATGTGATGGTTCTTTGTTTTTGGATTTTTTGTTTGTTTTTTTATTGAAATAACACACATATAGAAAAGTATACCACTCACAAATACATAGTCCAATAAATTTTTGCAAACTGACCATCTCCACACAACCAACACGCAGTTTAAGAACCTGCTATTTCAGGAACCCCTCTGGAGCTCTCCACGTCACGCCTCACCCCACCCCCAAATACAGCTGTCACCTCCATCTCTGACATCATCATTGCATCCTGGCGTGTGGGCAGTATGGAATCCCCACTCAGGACAGGCCTCTTCTGCTCATGCTTCCTGGGCATTTGGACGAAGATCTGATCGCAGAGACGAGAAACCGCGTGAAGCAGTCTCATGAGCGTGTCACAGTGACACCATCGTTTGCCGGGGTCCCCATCGATGGATGTGGCCCGGCACCGGCACCAACTACAGTAGTCCTGGTGCACTGACTGTTTGTTTATTGTGGCCGTGGCTGCTCTACAGCACGCTAGCTTCCCACACCTTAGGGGAGTCACGAGACGTTAAGAGCAAAGTGGTGACGTCTTGACTTTTGTCCTGGCTTTTTCCACTCCGTGGCCCTGCAGCTTTCCCAGGTCCAGACCAGAAGGTGTTTCCATTCATCTAGGCGGGAAGTGCACCCGAATGGGCTGCCCGGCACCCCCTCCCCCACACCACGACCAGCCCTGACTCATCAGACGGCCGGGGTCAAAACAGGGAAGCAGGCGAATTTTGGTTCTGATGTACTCCCTTGTTCACTTCCAGTCCAGCCCCCTCCCATTACCCTGGTGACCTCACGCCTCGCCCACTCCCCTTCCCCTCAGGACACGGCCCTCTTGCCTCCAACTCGGCCCCGGTTCCGCTCTTAGTGACAACTGGGTCCAGCAGAAGGAAGCCCAGCGCGGTTTAGTGGGAAGAGCACCGCGCTGGGGCGTTAAGAGGCCTGGTTCTAGTTCTAACATGACCCTCAGTTAGGTAACTTGGCTGAAAGTGGCAGAATTTGACTTAAGCAAACCAACCAACACACAAAAAGAATCCTGTAACCAGTGAGTTCCTACAGGGGTCGCCGGACGATGTCACTGGGACAGACTCACTCGCCCCATCTCCTGGCACTGATGTCATTGGCTCTCGTCCCACGGGGACAAGACAGCTGCCAAGGCTCCTGTCTTCTCAGCAACCTCCACGGAGCGTGTACCCTATGTTGTCGTGTAGGAGGCGCTCCCACCTGTCATGCGCACCAAACTTTCAAGGAAGAAATCTTTCGTTTTAATTTTTTGATTCAAATGTTGACTCGTTTACATTTAGGTACGTGTTTTTTCGTACCATACAGGAAGTTCAGCGTTTATTTTTTAACATATAGTGGTACAAGAGATTTTTCTTTACAAATAATTACAAAACACAAGAACAGATGCAAGGGACGAGCCGTTTTATGTATAACTTTTTTTTATAGAAAATAAGAACTGATTATTGTATTCCAGGGTATTATTTTGGATATCATTCTTGATTTCTAGAGTTACCCTTTTAACTCATAAGCATAATTAAAAGAATTTAAACTATTTCTATAGACACAGAATTAGTACCACCCATGTATAATGCGCACCCTTGTTTTCCCTCACAGATTGGTGGGGTGGGGCAAGAGTGCGCGTTATACACCGCAAAATACGGCAACCCTCCAATCCAATATCTTGAAATCAAGTCTCATCGGCTCTGATTGGCCTCGGACACGTCCTGATGCTGTGATTGGCCAGGCCTAGTTCCCACGCTCATCCTGGGTTGGAAGGGAAGTCAGCACCACCCAGAAACGCCAGGACGCAGAGTGGGAAGGGCTGGCTCCCCAGGCGGACTGGGGCAGACAGAGGCAGCAGAGGCCCGCTTCCGCCCTTAACTGATCCTGAGAACTTGGGAAATCTTTCCACCCCCGGGCTTGGTGTCCCCCAGGTGAATGAGAGAGATCTCTGTGCTACCGAGAGTTTTCACCACTCAAAGGATAATACCTCATTCCAATCAACATGAGAAAAGACAAAACCACCTATACAGCAAGCCTTTTGGGAGCGGGGAGTGCCACGATCCATGCAGGCCCTCACCATTTGCTCTGCGGGACCCCGGCCCAGAGACCCCAGAGACAACCGGCCAGGGAGCCTGGTGCCAGTGGAGAGGGAGAGGAGGAATCTCACCCAGCCATTCCCGGATGAACTCAACCAGCGGGGACCAGGCACTTCCTCCAACGTGGCCCCCTCTCAGCCACAGATTTGCTTCCTGCAGCTTCAGTTACCTGCAGGCGACCTGTGGTCCGACAATATTCGATGGAACATTCCAGAAATAAACAATTCGTAAGTTTAAAATTGCATGCGGTTCTGAGTGGCGTGAGCAAACCTCGTGCGTTCCTGCTCCATCCCTCCCGGGCCAAGGAGCACCCCTTTGTCCAGAGAGTCTGTGCCGCCCAGCAGTCCCTTAGTAGCCATCTCTGTCATGGTGTCGCAACGCCTGTGGTCTGATCACCCTTCTTTTACTTAATAATGTCCCCAAAGCACATGAAAAGGGGTGCTGACAACTCAGGTGTGCCCCACAGAAGCTGTCAAGGGCTTTCTTCGAGCGAAAAGGTATGTATGTATCGAGACCAACAGTATGCACGAGCTTTCTGGAAGAGGTGCAGCCATCGACGCCTCTGTTCTTCACATGGCATGACGATACTTTCCGGACAGTCGGGTCTACAGGGTTCAATACTACCTGAAGTTTGAAGCTTCCACTGGAGGACCTGAAACGTGCCCCCTACAGAAAAGGGGGGCTCTGTATTCCCAAGCACTGGACGGGGCTCGGGGGACGAAGAGTGAACACTGCACAGCCCCTGTCCCCCGAGGCAACCGTCTAGAGGTGAACACAGGCACGTCAGCTGCCAATGAACAATCCAGAACACCAGGGCTTTGGCAAGATGATCGGGAGGTTCAGATGAGGGGCAACTTAACCCCAGGGGAGGTGGGTGCTGTGGCAGGCGGAGAGGAGGGTAGTCTGGGACCTTGAGTGGCGCCGGGGAAGAAGAAGAGAAGAATTGAGCCTGATGAGAAAAGCAGAGGAAGCCTTCCAGTGCACGGAGCTGGGGCTGCTCGGGGCACAGCGCTTAGTCCCAAGCGGGTGCTGGTGCAGGGCGGTAGGCAGGGGCGCCACCCGGCGTCATGGGTACATGGCATGGGGTCACGGAGCCACGAGAGGGGACCGCTGTCTTCAACAAGTCTAGGGGGGACGTGACACACAGCGTCTGCTGGTTTGCTGCCGCCGCTTCCGTGCTGTGCGTGCCTGCTGCTTCCCCAGAGGTCATTCTTCGGAAAAACGTCTGCTCCTGGGACAAAGACTTCTGAAAAAGCCCGTCCCTGCTCCAGAAGTGCCCACAGGAGAGCCAGGAGGTCTTCCGCGAAAATGTGACCACGCCTCACACCCGGTTATAAAACACTGCGAGATGCCTGCAGCCCCCAGCAATGACAAAGCTTTACCACTGCATTAAAGGGGCACTCTGCTGGCTGCTCCAGAAGCTTCTTCTGTCTGCCTTCTATAGAAAGGAGAAAGTCCTACATTCCACAGCAAATTGCTTTACACAGAGCAGGTAACGCATCCCCGCACACCCCGTCGTGAGCGTCGCAGATCATTCCTAACAGCCTGCACCCTCAGAACAGAGACGCAGCTGAACCCCAGGGCTGCCTCAGCCAGAGGAGAAACACAGGAGAGTGCTATTTCAGCTGTGAAAATGACCTCTCCCCGAGCAACCCCAAACCCTGGCCCGCAGAACAGGTGGCATCCCACATGTGTCACCGGTTAATTGAGCAAATGAAAAAGTGGCTGGTTGACCGAGAACTGCCTGACACTGTCGGTCCCCCACCACAAGCACGGTCAGTGCTTAATCACATGGTCACATGTCATGCCAAGTGAGGGAGGGAGGATTTTTTTTTTTTTAAACATTTATGTTTGGCTTCACAGTGCTTGGTGGTTTGTTTTCACACTAGCTTTAATAAAGTTCAAGCTCTGTGTCACTGAAGACGAGGACGTGGCCACGACGGCGACCATGACAGTTTCTCTTTAGAATCTGTTACAGTTTGCAAAGCTTCTTCCCATCCATTGTCTCCTCCGAGCTTCTCAATCCTCAGCTCTGTGGGTTCATCAGCAAAAATCCCCCTTATGGACGAGGGACTCAGGCACAGAGAGACCCCACAGCTACCAACGCGGCCCAGCTAGGTCTCCAACCCAATCTTCTCCCATGAGTCTGGTTTTTATTTTTATTGTTTTCTAGGAGGGGCAGAAGGAGCCAAAGACAAACCGAGAAACTGAATTAAAGTTTCACACGGGAATGAGAAAGGAATCCCTGGGAGGCCGTCTCCACGTGGACTCACAACGTGAGTTGTCTTTTTCTGTCTTTGTTTCCTTCGTAGACGAGAGCCTTGTTGTTTTAAAAGGCCCTGTCTTCTCATTCAAAGTGGGAAAAGACCTTCTGATAGCCACGCAATCAGCAGAGCCCTCAGGTACTAATTCCCTCTGTCCCTTGTCATCGCCCTGTGGCACAGGGTGTCACCTGGAAAGGAAAGTCACTGTTATCGAATTGTCCTCTAAGCGAATTTCCCATCGCCATCTGTCACCTGCTAGCCCAAGGCATCCCCCCTCCCCCGCCACCTCAGCTCTAAGAAGGGTTGTTAGGCAGAGGTTTTAGAAAAGGCAGGAGGTTGCAGGGAAAGGGACTGGAGAGGTGACAAAGATGGGGTGGAGGTGAAGAAAACAGGTCCCTGGATAGAAACCCAGGAAAATCCTGTGTAAACGTCACATCCCCTTTGAAGAGAGGAGAGGGGTGCAGCCCAGAATGGAAATCTCCAACGACCCTACTGTCACCGATTCGCTGCTCTGTTCATCCGTCCCCAGACATTTACCGGGACCCCACGACCCGAGGGACTACCCACGCCGCTGGCCGAAACAGTATACGTCCCGCCGTTGTGGACGGTGGCTGGTGCGAGCTCTGTCCCCCAGGACGTCGGCGCTGAGACGGAGCCCAGAACGCGTGAATGCTGTTCGGGAGGGCTCTTCGGGGTACCCCCAAGGAAGGGAGGTAGTCAGCAGCAAGCAGCAGAGGAGGCAGCCGAATAGCAGCCGTGGCCAGGGGAGGCTGGGCCAGTGCTGCAGGGGCCCCTAGAGATGGGCTGAGCTGTCCCCAAGGCGAGGGAGAAGGCCAGGCCTCGGGGAGCGGTGCTCTGCAGCTGGGGCCCCCACGCGTAGCAGCTGCGACGGGGGGACAGGGGGCAGACGGCCCTGGTATAATCACCGGAAAAACCACGTATGACGGCACTGTGGCTCGTGCCACGGAGGAGAGGTACCTGGTACCCTAAACGGCAGCCTAGGTGGCAGGAGGGGTCGGATTTCAGGCCGAGGCAGGGAGGGGGTGAAGGGGAAACTCCGGGAATGCAGGCCGGGCAGGTTGCGGTGCAGAGCTCACCTCTGCCCCGTGCTCAGCGCTGTAGGAAACAGCCCCCAGCTCGGCCTCGCAGGCGCTGCAAGGTGCGGGGACGGATGGTCCCAGGGCCCTTCCGGCATCTCTTGAGATCAAAGATCAACCTTCCCTGGAGCCAGGTTGAGGTCAGAAATGACAGGTATGACGGGCACGGAGTCAAAGGTACAATCCAGGGTGGGGGTGGGGGCTGAGGTTAAACTAACTGGCCAGGGCAGAAAGAGGGGCCCCCCGGAAAGCAGGAAAGCACAGCAAAACGAGGGCCCCTCCCTGGCACACGGAAAGGCTGAGCCCCAGAGCGGGCTTCTCACCGGCGCGCCCCGCGGCACCGATGCCTGGAACCGAACACGGCCAACGCTCCGCTCCGTTCGGGTTAGGCCTGCCGTCATGGAGCAATGTGCTGGCACAGAATCAGAATAAAACGACTCCCAAAGCCACCGGCCACGTCGTCACCAGGGCGGGGTTTTAAAACCTGCTGTGGCAAGCGGACTCCAGCTCTGGTTTCTGAATCTGAGGGAGCAAAATTGGTTGAAATGATGCGATCTAACACGCACACCAGCGACCACATCGTGACAATGGCTTCGTTTCTTAATGAGAGAAGGTGCCGAACGGAAGCAAACTTTGCAGAGCCGAGGTCCCCTCGGAGGCTCTGCTGTGTCCACGGCAGAACCATGGTAATGACTGGCGGAAGCCTTTATTTCTGGGGGGCTGGGACCCCTCCCTGGAGACAAGTCAGCCCACACTAAGCAAGGTGATGAGCCCGGAAGTCTGTGGTTTAAAGAAGCAGGATTGAGAAAACCTGTCCTGGCCTCAGGCCTGGGGTTTCAATCTTGCTGTGTGATTTCAACCAAAGTACCAAACCCCTGCTACGCCTCAAATTTCCTTGTCTCTCAAACCGAGTAAGAACCCCAACCTCTCAGGGCTGCGAGAACCCCCGTGAAGTTCTACAAGTTGTCAACTTTTTAGAAACAGGAACGCTGAGCACGCGCATTAGTACGACACCGTGAAAGGGAGCCACTCAGTGTGGCGGGCAGACGAGTGGTGGCACCTGCTGAATCAGACAGCACCTGCCCTGGGAGCCCGGGTTCTTGCCGTCACCCTCCTGCCCCTCGCCCTAGAAGAGAAGGCCCCCTTGCCCGGTCCGATGCCTCCTCCCAAAAGCACGAGGTGAGCTGGCTAACCGGTCACTGGGCCTAGAGTCCCGCTGTGCTAGCCAGAACCTGCCAAGTGAAGGTGCTCAGGGAAGACACTGACCACGGAGGCTCTGTGGCTGTGGACTGGTACGGTGGGTGGGGACAGCCCTGACGAGGCTGGAAGGGTTGATGGTCCGATTGAGCTGGTGAGCAGAGCAGACCTAAAACCACCATGGGGACTTGGAACTTCAGAGACTCGCCCATGGCTAAGGACCTATAAGAGGGGGAGCAGGAGGCCCCCTCGACTGGTCAGGGGAGAGCCAGCCCACACGAACCAAAGCATCCCGCGTTCTGTCAGGGCTGCGCTCACACCCAGGCCTCCCGGCTTCTGGGCCGGTGCTCTGGGCCCCGACTCAGACTGCTTCTGTGTTACGACCCTTCCAGACACCCCAAAACACCGCCGAACCCGCAGGCGTGCTTGTCAGGCGGGAGAAGCCGTGCTCAGTCAAGACCGGGCTAAGAAAGGGGAAAAACAGAAAGAGATTTAATCCGTGGATATTTGAAGGCATTCTTGATTGAAAAATAAAAAATCCTTGTAGCATCATTACCAATAACATTTATTTAGCACCCAAAGCTTTACTTAGAATTGAGCAAAGCTGATAAACTACTTATATGAGGGGGGACCCTCAAAAACAATGATCTCCTGGAGGGCGGGCCCTGGTAACACAGGCTCCCCGCTCTGGGTGAGGGTTCTAGAAGCCCGTCTGCATCCGGGCACCAGCTGGTGTTGGGAGAGGCTGTGTTCGGCTTCGGTGAATTTGTTTTGGAGACTCTGTCACCACGTTTGCCCGTTGCATGACGGGTGATGGACACGGACACCGTGCAGCGTGACAATGCACCTGTCCACCCCGCGCTGAGTGTCGGCAGTTTTTAAACCAAAAAAAAGAAAAAAATCGGCCTGACCCCCGTGCCCCACCCTCCTTATTCACCTGATCTCACCCCGAGCGACTTTTTTTGTTTCTTCGGATGAAAAAGTCCTTAAAAAGAAACGTTTTGCCGGTAGGGGAAGAGGTGACACAAAAACAGCAGAAGCGCTAAAAGGCATCACAATCCACGAGTTCACAATCTGTTCTGAGCCGTGAGTCTCGATGGGGGTATCGCATCCCACGGAGAGTCCTGGGAAGGTGACTGGAAGCATAAATACACGATTTTTAAGTCAATGAATTCCGGCGTTTTGGGGTCACTTAAGTATTCGAAAACCTGTGCGAAGGCCCTGCGGTCCCTGTAGCCACTGTGCTAGGCGTTGGGGGCAGAGCGATGTCCACAGACGGGCCTGTCACCCTCACGGAGCCTGTAGTCCGTCCGGGGAAACCAACATGCACAACTGGAAATGAGAGTAAGGGTTAACATGGGAGAGAAAAAAGGGGGACGTTTACGACGGGAAGGGTGGAGGCGATGGGGATCGGGGGGCGTGGGGGCTTCCGGCTAGGGCAGACGGCGTTCGTGCACCTGGAGACACACCAACGCGATGATCCCCGTCTTCGCGAAAAGATGGGGTGCTTTCGGGACGTGGTGATTGAAGGGCCAGCGGGCTCGGGCTCGGCCGAGTGGTCTCGAAAAGGCACCATCACTCTCAGGTGGCCCGAGAGTTTGGAAGTCCTGTAGCAGTGGCCATCTAGCACGAAGAGAAGGTTCCTGAAGGTTCCTGGAGGTGCACTCTGCTATATGCTCATCACAATAGCCGCCCGGATACTTGGAACGAAGGTCTGTCATCAGAAGACGTGACACTACATCCAGCCCCACATCGCCCAGCCTGTTCGCACTCGCAGCCAACCCTCCTAAGTGTGCCCCAGGGTTACTGGACGTCCTGGGGCCGGGAGCCAGCGGCCGCAGGGCGAAATGGCTGTCCCCAGGCCTGACAATACCGTGTGGACACGCTCACCACAACAGCCGGTCTTTGTTTAAACATCTGCTATTTGCTCGTGATTTTATTTCGCATTTCTGAAACCGTCGCATTACAATACTATGTGCCTTGATTCGGTGGTTTTTTAGCTTCCACCACTCCCGCCACACCACTCCCGCCACACCACTCCCGCCACACCACCGCCGCCGCCGCCACCTTGTGAATTTTGCTGCCAGAAGTGTGTGCCTCAGTTGCCTTTTCCTAAACCTGACCGGGGTCCCCAACCGCGCCAAGACCTCAGCGTGGAGTACTTCCCAAGGCGAAGGTCTGCCGCAGGTCGAGGACCCCGAGCCTTTCCCCGGGTCGTTCTGATCCGGCGTGAGCCTGACCGAGTCGGAGACCGTCCAGGAACCGTTTCCCTGTGGCGATTTTGGCTTTAGGGCACGCCGACCCCCGGAATCGTGATCGGGCGGGAAGAAAGGGGTCCCCCCTCCTGCCAAAGCGCGTTGCGATTCAGATGCTGCTGGCTGGATGCGCTGGAGAAAGGCGTCATCTGGTGTCAATGCGACTGATTTCCCAACTCTTAAAAGAAATCGTTTTCGAGAAAATGTGCCACCTCTTATTTCATACTTCGGAAATCGCCCACAGTGTATGGCTGGGCTCAGAAAACGATATGTTACATGAGTGACAAATAAAACTCTTGTTTAAGCCACTGTCACTTTGGGTCTCTGTTATGGCCGGGAAACCTGTATCCCAACTAATACCCCAGGGAAAGTGTTTCCAAGTGACTGGCACCTTAGAAAGCAGGAAATAAATGACAGCTATGAGGATGATGGTGATGGCTATGAACTCTACCTCTACCACCCCTTAAAAGAGCATTGGACAATTAGAATAAATTTGGGGCTACACAATTTGAAATACATTTCCCTTTCCCTTTTCTCCATCATCAGACGCTAGTGATACTCACATGACACCACGTATGCCAAGGACAAGCACCCATGGTGCGATGAAGGTCTTGGCCTCGCCCATTCCATTTCTGACAGCTCAGAGCCCTGCAGAAGTGCTCGAGTATCGTCCCCCTGTGTACTGAGGTCCTAATAAGTATGTATCCAGAAGAAACGTGTCGTAAAGCTTTGCATAACTTTCAGTCTTACGTATGTGTTATACACCGCCTGTGACACTTGCTTACGTAGGAGGCTACTGGATGCAATGCCCTGACAATCACCGTTATTAAATGTGTGTGGGGGGAGGGGTGGCATTGGGTCGTATTATTCTCCCAGCTTCTTGTGTATTTGAAGCACAATGTTAAATAAGAAGTAAGAGACTTTAAAGGAACTACTCAGAAGCTGTGCTGACATATAACATCACCAAGACTACTCTGACACGGGGGCAGGGGGCGGGACAGGACATGGCTGGTTGCCTCCTAAACATTTTACCCTTATGTGTGAGGAATCAACTTCAAACAAACAAACAAACAAACAAACAAAAACCCCAACAAGCAAAAGTTTTGAATTTACCCAGCAGATAGGTGGGTAGGTGACTAATCACTTTATAAATCTAAATGTTCCCAGATTTTTAAAAAACACTCAATTCAGGTATATTTGAGAGGCATAACCACCTAGGCAATGACATGTCAGAGAAAACTACTTCTTTGTTAGTTAGTGTAGTTCATTTTAATAGATGATCAATGAAATTATTTCACACATGAAAACATTAGAGCAGGACAGAATGAATCATTTCCTCCTGGTCTGGGAATAAAAATGCAGATTGTTGGGGTGTCAATTTTTTAAAACAGGCATCCCTGATATTTCATTTATATGTGGTCCATCCATGCAAAGACAGCATCTATTTTTCATATTCACCCCCACCATTAGAGAAGAAATGGTGACAAAAATTCCATTTTTTTTTTAAATCTACATTGTTCAGAAGAATAGAAAGAGAAGACTGCTTGCCCAGTCGTATAGCCCCATACGGCCGTGTTGGAGCCCAACGGCCCCACCGCCCAGGCAAGAGCTGACAGCTGGGGTTGCGGACCTGAGCCGGGCGGAGTTCCCCAGACTTCGGACTCCAGGAGCAGAATCGGGCTCTCTTGGTCACATAAGCTGAGGACAGATGACACTGTGAGTTGTGAGGCAGCTGCACACAGAGGGGCAGGTAGAGCGGGTGCTCAGAGAGCAGAAAGAGAGGTCAGGAGGGAGGAGAAGCTGTGGGTCCCGGAGAGGAGGTGCCCGCAAGCCTCGCCATCCTCGGATTCCACGACGTAACCTTGTATCCTCAGAGCAAACCCCCTGCCCTGTGTACATGGACTCAGGCATGTGGATGCAGTTCACCCTTGAACAACGTCAACTGCATCCCCCACCTCGTGTGTAAGGGTTGGCTCCTCCAAAACCTAACTCCTAATAGCTTCCTGTTGACTGGAAACCTTCTCGATAATATAAATAGTCCATTAACACATATTTTGTAGGTTATGGGTATTATGTGCCATATTCTTACAGTAGAGTAAGCTAGAGGAAAGAGAGTGCTATTAAGAAAATCATAAGGCAAATACATTGACAGTACTGTATGTATTTATTGAAGGAAAAAAACCCCAAGTGTAGGTGGACCCACGGAGTTCAAACCCATGTTGTTTAAGGGTCAAAAAGTACATGAAAGTATGATTATTATTCACTTACTTTTGCTTAAGCTAGTTTGAACTAGGGGTCTGTTACTTGTAAGCAAAACAGCCTTGAGTCTTGACTCCCAGCACCGGCATTCTGTGGGGCCGCCAGCCGCCACCCCACCTCGCCACGTAATTAGGGGAGCTTTTATACACCCACAGATTCCACGAGGACTCCCTGGGAAACGGCCAGCACCACCATGTTTCCCTCTGAGAGCTGTCAATTTAGAAGCACGCGTACTGTGTCCATGTGAGCGTGCCCGAGACTTGTACTTGGCGGTCAGACCATCACTTATTGTTTATCGTGTGCCACCGACGTAAGATCAGTAGATTTAAGTCGAAATTGTCCAGGTGCAGCTACTCTGATAATGCATGCCAATCACCTCTGAAAACACAAGATCCTGAACTTGATTTTTCTGCTAAAGTAATCAACAGGGCACAGGCAGCCCCATTTCTGGTTCCGCCCTGGAGCTTGCGCATGCTCCGATGGTTTTATTGGCCATTTTAAGACTATATTCTACACAATCGCTGGGCGCCCTTTCAGTTGCCGAGCACTCACCCCTAACACCACTGTGTTGGAAAAATACCTTGGGTTTCTCTACGAAAAGAGAACATGATGAGAAGAACAAGGTAACCTGTAAACCCAATGGTTTTAAAACAGGAAGAATAATAAAAATCATATTTGCTATCTCCCATCTAAATGCACACAACCTCTTGATTATGTCACTTGAATTCAATTATTAACTGACATTCCTTAAGGAGGACCAGATCCCGCATAATAAACATCCCACCGCAGGGGCCCTCACACTCGTAAACCCTGGCATCTGGCTGGACTGAGGTGGGTTCGGGACCAGGCTCCGCTCCCCAAGGGCTATGTCACTAACATTTCGAATCTTGGTTTCCCTGTCTGAAAAACAGGGATGATAACAACGCTTCCACCATCCACAGATGAAACGAGATAATGCACACAGAGTACTTAGCATGACACGGCACCCAGTAACCCCCAGTAAACGTGGGTGGTGACTGTTAGTGTGTTACTGAGACGGCTATTAACAGAATGGCCTGTTAAGTCGAAGGTTGCTGAGACTCCAAGGTCTGGATTTCAAGCTATTTTTGCAAGCAATGAACTACTAAAAATAGGAGGCCGTGTTTACTCTCCTAGCTTTGGGGAACAGCTATGCCTTGGTTTCTAACCAAGTAGATTCAGTGGTGGAGTAAATGGCCTGGTAGTTGCCTCCAGTTCAGACCACATCCTGACTGGACCTCCGTCCGGGGAGGGTCAGACAACCTTCAGCAAAGCAGGCCCAGCACATTTCTATTAGCCAGACCCTTCACAAGGCTTCCAACAGGAACAGACCTATGATGTTCATGGTCTACCTAGGACCCTGCAAAGATGACAGAAGACCTAGGTGGCAGCCTGGCTGTGGGACGTATGAGTTCACTGACCTCCAGTGTTGTTTCTCTCACCGCCACCACCTGTATGCAGCCAGGACCGCTGCCTTAGTGAACCACAGATCGCAGGGCTCTGAGGCAGAAGAGAGCCCTCTCCTAGGAGCTGAGCAGTGAAGGGGGGTTTTGCTACAACACACCCTGTGGACTAGCTTGACTGTAATCCTAGGAGGCGAGAACCACCCAAACTTCAGCCACTCCTGGTCCAAGGGACCCATCAAAGGGTAGGGACTCATCTCTAGAAACAGTACTTTCTGAAGTCTCTTAGAGACCTGTCATGGAAACTGGATCCATTTCCTGGATTTGATTTTTCCATCTGCAGGAAGTGTGTCCTCATGCTACTACGTGTGTAGCTCACGTGAGTTTATGCACACACATATGTATCGTATGCACGTATGAGGCCTGCTGGACAGTATCCAGCTGTGTGATATGAAAAACAGGGGCAGGGACTGAAGAGCATATAAGACACGAGAAACATCGTACACAGGACAATGGCGCCTCAGTCCCCTTCAGAGCAGGTACCTTGAGACCTCACACAGCTCTCCCAGTGTCTCTTCCACACGTCGTGAGCAACTGCAGCATGATGTTCCTTCTACTCTGGCAGCAGAAGCCTTGGAACAAATTTTGCCACGACACATTTCATGCCAAGATCCTGTGTCAAAATCTCAGACAGAGCAGTTCTTGGAATCCCGAGATCAATTTCTAATTCTCTCACTGCCAATCACCGATCTTGGGTGACTGCAGCCCGTACACGGTCCACATCCTCAGGGGTTCTGATGGCTGCAGGTCTTCCAGAACAGGGATCACTTCCCACAGATTCTCCGCCATCTTTGAAGGGTTTGTGCCACACTTCTATTTGTGCAGCTCTCACTGCATTTCCCCGAAAACCTTAAGAATCAGCCAAATAGTGTCTGTGGAGGAATGTTCAAGCTTAACACAAAATGTGATGCAGATTCACTGCTCTATTGGTCCATTATTTTAAAGGCCATGGCCACCCAGTACACATTGTCACTCAAGGGCATCTAGCGCTCCCGCTGACCAGTACAGTGAAGTTGTCATTGTTCACACATGTATATTCCAGTGCACTCTCCTGGGCTGCCGGGTTACATCGATGTCATGCAAACTGTTCTCATTATAGTGACAATGGCTGGATTTTTTCCAAACAGATCTTGTATGTGTGTGTCTGTGCATCTGTGTGTGTGTTCTACAAATGCTGAGCATTGACATAGTTTTCTTTTTCTCATCTCCTTGATGAACATCTCAAAATTTATAATACGTGCAGCATGTGTCTAAGATTTTAAAAACGATATATCTATTTTATTTTTGTTAACAAAATTTCAGTGAAAGTTTCTTAGTAAATTCAATGGAGAAGGGGCTAGGAGGCAAGAATAAAGAAAGATTATTGTACAGTGTAACAAGGTATTATATATAAAAAATGAGGCCCATGCTTGATTTTTTACCCACACAGAGATAAAAAAGCGCTGAGTAGAATCAGGGATCCTCGATTTGGAAGGGACTTAAGGAGATTAACTAAATGCTGGTTAATTGAAAAAAATAACAAAATAATTATTTGCAAATAATATGAGGGTGTACATATAAAAATCTAAAAGACTATTCAAACTACTAGAATTAGAATGGTTGCTGGATACAAATAAATATTCAAACATCAATAGTGAGCCCACGTTTCAACAGAAAATAGAAGGCATAATTTAAAAAAAAGATTGCATTAATAATAGCAACAAAAATAACAATGCAAGCTCCTTTGGCTTTTCCAAAGCTTATGAAGGTACATAAAAAATCTAAGTAAATGAAAGGAATACCATATTCATGGATGGGGTGGGAGCACTCGAAGATGGCAATTCTCTCCAAATTAACTTATAAATTCATTGCAATTACAACAGTTTTTTTCCCCATGACATATATACATAAGTTGGTCCTTAAATTAACATAAGAGTGAAGAATGCAAAATGCCCATGACAACTTAGAAGAACAAAGCAAAACAACTCACTACACTAGACAGCAAGGCTCCTTATGAAGCTACAGTCATGTAAGAAGAATGGCATTGGTGTAGAGACATACAATAAAGCAGCAGAACAGAACAGAGAGCCCATGAACAGAGCACGCTTAAGGGAAAACTTGATACGTGACAGATACAACATTACAAATCAGTAGCGAAGGGATAAGACTATTCAATAAATGGTACTCAATCGGTTAATTTTCCATTTGGAAAAAAAAATTTTTTTTAACTCATACTTCCCCTCATTTGCATAATTAATTTCCATGTCAATTCAATAATTAAAATGGGAAGCAAAACTTTAATATTTTTATGACCTCAGGATGGGAGAAGACAAAACACAGAGAACAGGATTTGGTAAATCTGACCATGGCGAAATGTTAAATGTTAAACGTTCACTTAGAACTGACACTGGGTGGTGAGCACTCAATACAACACAGAGACGAGGCACTGGAGAATTGTACACCTGGGACCTACGTAATTTTTACTAACCAATGTCCCCCTCATACATTTAACAATAATAAATTAATAAATAAATGTGAAAGGACAAGCTAGAAACTGGAAGAAAATATTTTAATGCCTAGGACCCAACCAAGGTGTTCTCAATGCATACATATTGTAATGCATTCGATCCAACAAAGGATGCTTATGCAGAATATATAAAGAAATCCTACTAATCAATAAGAGAAAAAACAACCAAACAGGGAAGTAGGCATAAAATAGGAACAGAAACTTCTCAGGAAAGAAACGTAAAGAACCAAAACACACAGTGACTAGTAGTCAGGAAAATACACATGACAACGGCAATGAGCTTCCGAGCCATACCCACCAGGCTGGCAGTGGCTAAAAGCACAACACCCAATGTTGAGGATGTGGGGAAATGGAAATTCTCATACACAGCTAGTGACCATAAATTGGTACAACCTCTTCGGAGAGCCATTTTGAACTATCTGTCAAAGCTGACAATGAGCAACCCTAA
Organism: Lyroderma lyra; assembly: GCA_004026885.1. Lineage (NCBI taxonomy): Eukaryota > Metazoa > Chordata > Mammalia > Chiroptera > Megadermatidae > Lyroderma > Lyroderma lyra. The sequence goes on from PVJL010004198.1 coordinate 121,486, forward strand.
AGACCCCAGCGACTCTACGGCTAGAGGTGTTATCTCAGAGAAACTTCTATTTCCTACCCACGAGAATCCACGTATCAGGATGCTTTGGGCAGAACTGTGTATAGGAGAAACAGATCTATCTTTAAAGACTTGTAGTAAGTAAATGACTAGATAAAGAACATTCGGTAGACTCATTGAAAGGGATATATGTAGCAGTTAAAACAAATGAACTTTATCCAAAAGTACCAACATAAGTACATCTTGAAATGCAAAGAGGCACATAACAGGAGGCTGGGGTGATACCACGTCTCTGCCTTGTAGTAGAAGGTGTCACCATCCCCCTGAATGAGCTCCTCTTCCCTGGAGAACTGCAACAGCCTAATGCCTTCCCATTCTTGTCCCTTGTCATGCCATCTTCCAATGGCACCTATGGTGCATCCCTGCTTATACCTCTCAATGGCTTCCTCCTTACCAAGATCTTCTGGCCTTGGTCATCTCCCCCACCCTGCCCACCTCCCATCCTCCACCCCTCAGCTCACACCTACCTCCACTCACCGGTGGTGGCACTGTCCCCACCTCAGTGCACGTGCTGTCCTTCCCCAAACACGCCGACCTCGTCTTGTGCGAGAACATCAGCACTCTCTCGCCGTTTCTTGGGGTGTGGCTTGCTCCTTCTCATGTAGGGGTCGATATTAAATGCAAGGTCCCCGTCACCCTGCCAGTCCCCATGGTCCCCCACCTCTCTGCCCCTCCAAATTGCAACAGAGCCGTCCCCTCTGGCCTGAGGGTTCACTCTCCGCAGTTTCCACCACCCGCAGTCAACCACAGTTGGCAAATATGAAATGGAACATTCCAGAAATGCCCAATCCGTAAGTGTTCAATGGCGCGCTGTGCTAAGGGATGGAGTCTGACATCTCCGGCATCATCCGTCTACCCGCCGTCTGCACCTGCACGCGGCTCCCCGTCCCGAGCAGCCACGTCTCGTTGTCGGATCCACCGCTGCGGGAGCACAGCGCAGGGGCACAGCCCTGGGGCTCCCATGACCCTTGTTTTCCTTCGTCAGGGCCCTGAAGTGCAAGAGCAGGGGGGCTGCAATTCAGGGGCCCGCGAAGGGCCGGTCAGTGAGGGGGGTTCTCAGTGAGGAGACAAAGCACGTGCTGAGGGCCCCCGAGAGCAAAGCGACTCCCCCTGAAACCGAGAAGGCAAAAGGGGCACATGCCCTAGCTTTGCCGTCACACCTCAAACTGCATACGCTGTGGCTCCAGAGCGTGACAAGGGCTTACTTAGGATGGGAGGGGGGGACATGTGTGGACAGGCGGCCTGAGGAGGACACGGTCCGAATGACAGTGGCGCGTTGCACCAGACAGCACTGGGCCGAGGCGCAGACTTCAGCACGGGGCCCCCGGAATCGAGGGACACCGAGCCCTTTCCTGCAAGGCAGGGGCGGTGGCACAGATTCAGGACTAGGTTTGGACTGATGGCTATGCCAGAAAAATTACGGGAGAGGTCATGTCTGCCAGCGAGGAAGCTGCCGCCATATTTCTGGCAGAGCTGAGGAAGCGGATGAAGGGAAAGGTGACCGTTCGAAGCAAGTCTCCAACTGCGATGGAACCGGGCCCTTCCGGAAGAGGATGCCCAGTGCAACCTGCGTTCATCAAACTGCCAACGAGGCACCATGCATAAACACGGAGGGACAGAGTAACTGCGGTACCGTGTGGCAACACTGAGGGCATATGACAAAGCCAGGTGTAGAGCACAGAGCAGAGAACCCACCCACGCTCAAAACCCGAACCAAAAATCACCTGCCTGTATTCCAGAAGCACAATCAGAGAGCATGGGTGACAGTCGTCTTGCTAATGGAAGGGTTCCACCAGTGCATCACAAGGTTGAACACAGTTCGATATTTTAAGACAGAGAGAGTGAGAAAGCTCACATTTATTATTAATTATAACGATACACTGTAAGTTTTATTACAGCATAGGGTTACAATGGTTCTATTTTATTAGTAGTTATGGTCATTAATCTCTTCCTGTGCCTAACTTAGAAATGACACTTTCTAATAGGTATATATATATATATACACACACACACATATATATAGGAGAAAACACAGTATATGTTCGGTGCTAACCAGTTTCAGGCACCCCCTGCAAGTCTCAGAGCATGTCTCTCTCTAAGGCGGGGGGGTTACTGTATCTTATTTGATTGTTTTCATATAGTCACAGACACCTGCAATTACCTTATTTAGTCGTACATTTATACGAGGGGTGTCCGGAAATTATCCAGCCACGTAATATGAAAATAGAGGCATTTATGGCTGAATTTTTCCCAAACAGCCCTTGTATATTTAATACAAGGGTTTTTCCTACTCTTCACCATATTCCCAGGGTCTGGAGTAGTTCCTAGCATATAGTAAGCACTCAATAAATGTTCATTGACTAATTTATGCACATATTTAAAATTTACAAAACTATGCTATCTAATGTTGTAGGCACCTAGGTTGTGTAGAAAAAGTTAAAGATATGACTGGGGACGATACACAGTAACTTTGGAGTAGAATTTATCTCTGGGGCAGGTAGGTGATCAATATGAGCAGAGAGTGGATGTGATTTTTTTTCTTTAATTGTGAAGGAAATCCAACATTTGTTAAATGTGCTCATTTGTTACATCTGAGTGGTGGTTCTATATAATTATCACTACAGTATTCTTTGTAATTTTCTGATTGAGATATTTCATTTAAAAAAGTTTTTTTAAAGGACAGGTTGGAAATGACAAAATTAGAGAATTGGAAAAACAACTCGGAGTCGCCAATGTTAGGAATGGAGGGAGGGGTGGTGGATTCAGAGGGTAGCAGGAGGGACATCTTAGTGGTGACCGTAAAGTTCTGTATCCTGAGTTTGGTATCGGTTACGCTGATCGAGGGGTGATCCAATGACATCGAATTATGCATATACGCTTTGTACCAGCGTCAGTTTTGTGGTTCTGCTTGTGCTACACACAGTGCGACCACTAGGGGAACCTGTCTAAAGGGTACACGGGTCTTCTCTGTCGCTCTCTGTACTGTCCTTGTACCTTCCTCTGAATCTATAATTACTTCAAAATAAAAAGGTTTTTGGTTTTTTGTTTTTAATAAAAGGAGAACTACATAGCCACCTAAGGTAACGTTATTTCTATTTGACAGAAGAGACAAGTGAGGGCCACTTTACAGTAGGGGGTGTGTGGGGCAGGGCTGAGGGGCCTGGGGAAACTCCAAGTCAGCAAACGCATGGGTCTAGACTCCTTGGTGGCCCTTGGTTAGAACTCATAGGACAATGACTTCCCCATGAGTAACTCAGGCTGCATAGCATAGCTGAAGATCACAGATAAGAAAAATTAAATCAGATACGAAAACTGCCTCACCCGCCTTGCAATCCCAGCTCTGTCGCTTAGGGGAAGGGTTGACCTTCTCCTTCAACCTCTGTGAGCCTCAGTTTCCTCATGTGCACAAGGAGGACGGTGTGATGATATGCCACACCTGGTGCTCAAGCCAAATAATTCATGTGAAATGCTTGGCATAAAACTTGGCCCATCGTAAGGGTGCAATGAAAAGCCAAGAGACACCGCCTATATTACCTGTGAAATAAGTCCAAATACATCTGTGATTTGCTCCAAGGACCCTCCTATACATGATACTATCCCAGAATATAACCAGGTTTTTGTACTGGGTGACGTGTGAAGGTGTTTCCTGAGAAGTAGCAAACTGTGGGCAGGTGGAGGTAGGGGTGAGGGCAGAGGTAAGACAAACTCAGTCAAATACCACCATGGCCTGTGCTCTCTCTTTGCTATGAGAAAGTAGTCAGGAGAACCACAGCCTCACCAGAAAAAAGAAAAGAATAGAAAATTAAATGCTTGTGTGTGTGTGTGTGTAAGCCTGTAGGCTACAATAAAGTATAATCACAAATTTGGGGCCAAAAGAATACAGACGCTATTAGATCAGCCAGACACACAGCCAAAAATAGCTCCATACTTAAAAAGCTCCCAAAGACTACAGTGGGACTATAGATTGCGGTTGTCTAAAATTAAACACAAAAACGAGGGCACTGCTTTTCTTTGGTCCCGAACCAACTGAATTTAAAACTACTGCGAGGAGATTGAATCTGGGAGAGGAGAACCAGGTTCTACTTTCAGTTGGCCGAAGAAAAGCACTCCGGCTCCAGGAGCAGACGCACACGCGAGAAACTGGAGACTTCATTTATTCTCGAAAGGTACATTACAGTTGACAACAAGCCCACTCGAAATGCTGCAATCAGAACAACAAAGCACGGGTCTTTCTATCACGTTCGTAAGGACAGGGTCGGCGACAGGTCTTCCGAAAGGCTAGAAATTGGGAGGGCACAGTCTAAAATGAAACTCCTCTTGAATACTAAATTGCAAAAGTTCGTTAAAATGTGTGAAGTGTTTCTAAAATCCCCTGCCATCAGTAAAATACGGGTCGATCATAAGAGGAAGGAAAAAGGAAAAAGCATATCTTATTTTCAGTAATGGGTGAGGTTCCCAAAGCACAACCATGCCCCTCACAAAATGCTTTTAAATCAGTAATACGGATGACAAAACCGGCTTGTTTCATTTTAACAAGATTTTAAGGACACTAGTAAATCTAAGTTTAATACCCATCACATTATTTCGCAAAAGTAAAGAAGTCGAGGTAATAAAAGAATGCTTAATAAATCCCTGCTTTTTAAGTATTGCTGACAAGAAGACTTGGTATGCTGTGTTTGTAGTTAGATTATTTAATTTGACCTATTAACAGAATGTTGTAAAATGTGCTGAAAGTACTGGTTATGTAATGCTGAAATGCTTTTTAAGTTTTTATTTAAAACACCAAGTGTCAAACAACCAGTGGTCTACGAGTACATATTTTTCCTTCACTTCAGTGTCCGAGAGCTGACAGTTCCCCACTAACTCCCTTATGTAACACCCTTCCTAGCAATGTGGGTAAATATTATCAGCTGTCAGAACAACAGAATTCTCGAGAATGAATTCATTTCGTATTATTTACAAGAGAATAAAAAAGAATCACACCTAAAGAAATAAGATAAGAATAATAAAAGGAGCCAGAATATGTCTTCCTATGGAAAATTTAAAAATGGCAAAATCGTACCAATTGCATTAGGACATTACCAAGTAAAGGGCAGATTTGGGAAAGACTATCTTCTAAAGTCTTCACGGCCTTACAAAGCTAGAGGAGTTAGGCAGCCGGGATGCTAACAGGCAAGAAACATCTTTGTTTCACTTTTAAGCTTTTTCACAGAATATGTAAAGAGCCGTAAAAATGAAAGTACTGGAATACTGAAGGTCAGTTTTAGTCACAGGAAGACAAGGAGCCTCAGAGCTAAAGTGAAAATGTCCTGTCCCAACTTCCTATCTTGGCATTATCTGCATTCCGCCCGACATTTAAATACATTTTTAAATGTGGACCCATCTTATCAAAATCCAGGCTATCAAAAGGGATGTATGCTAAAAATGTTAAAAGCACCTGAACTTAGAAACCAGTTTATTTTTCCCTTCTTATTTCAAACACAAGGTATTTTCAGATTTCTAAAGCCGTCCCCCAGCGCTTCCTGCCAGTTGTGAAGAACGTTCTATTTTAGGGACAACGTGGAACACTCCGTCTCACCCCTCCGCCTTCCGCCGGCCTCGGAAGTGCTCCGGGCAGTGGGGAGTGGGGACTGGAGAGCTGCGAGCACATGGGCTCTCTCCGCCTGTGGTTTATTCCCTTCGTTGTAGGGCAGCGCCTGCACCATTATGGAGTAGCTCACCAGGCCACAGAGATCCGAATCTTAAACGGGAAATTCACTTTAGTTCAGCTTTCTTTTCTTTTTTTTTTTTCCTTTTCGGTGACACCGAGATCCTATTCGGATGTGACGACGAGTTTAAGATGAGTTTTGAGGGTGAGGGAGCTGGGTTTTGAAAGGGCTCATTTCCAAACAAGCCGGTAATTTGTGAAATAAAATACTTGTCAAAGTGCTCTGACTCCCCAAGAGTTGACCATACCCTAAAAGGTATTTGGGGGTGCTACCATAAAGCAACTTAATAGCAACTGGAGCCTCAGGACTTTTAAAACTTGATTTGCATCTTGGTCTCTGGCTCTATCTGAAGCGTCGTCTGTAATGGGTGTTAACTATTTTAAAAGAAAACAAATTAAAAATAACAAACAAGTGTTTCTGTAGAGGTGGGAGGCTTGAAGCGTGTGGAATCACAACGAGATCGAATGTCAGCTTAGGGGGGAGAGTGTCATCATCCCAGTCAGCTCCCTGTGGTCATAATAACAGAGCGACTTTCCAGTCGTAGGAAATCAGCTCCGTAGTCCGTAGAGCTGGCAACCCCTGTGGTGTCATGAGAGGGTGCAGAGGACACAGTGACACGTCAGAAAAGAAACCAACACGAAGAGACAGAGGAGCGAAAGCTCGGATAAGGGGGCAGAGGGTGGGGAATGACACGAAGTTGGCGAAGGAGCAACTTTTGAGCTCGCCGGTGCTCCGTCAGCGTGGTGACCAGGACTCACTGAAGATGCTATTAGCAAACACTAGGAAAAAAGTTTTCGATTCCACCCCGGGATTTCTAAAGACAGTCCGTGGCTGGCTCTGGAGCCACAGCCAAAGCATGGACGTCCCTGTGCTGCTGGGTCTGAGGTTGTCCAGGCAGCTGGGCTCAGCCCACGTGGGTTCCAAAGGCCAGAACACTTAGCACTCGGGAGACAGCCCCCAGGTCATTCGTTCACGAACGAACAAGCTTATTTGGCTTCAGTAGGAAGTGTGCTATTGAAAATTTAACAGCAGCGCTCTAAGAACAGCCCTCTGCTGCCCTTACAACTCGCAGAGAGTAAGAGAGACACTGACTGGGGCGCCCGATCGGACGTGACTCGGAAATACCTCTCCCAATGCGAAGGCGCATGTCTTTTGACCTGAAAATTCCACTTCTAGAAATTTACTCAACCTATCCATTCCCAGAAACACACAGCAACATCACCACAGAGAGGCCTCCTGTGCTGTTTGTAATAGCAGAGCGCTGGAAACGACCTAAATGTACAGCAGCAGGGGGTCGATGCCACGGGTGACGGTGTTGATACCAGGGAGCACTGTGCAAGCATTAAGAAGAATGAGGTAGCGCTTTTTGCTACCCCAAAAGACGCACAGAGCTATCTAGCTACAGAGAGTCCCCAAATGCTAGATTAGAAAAGCAGACTGCAGCACAGAATGTATAAGGCTGTTTGCACATGCTTTTAAAAAACAGTTTAAATATACACTTATCTTATATACACTTATCTTGCATTAAGAAATTCTGGAAGAACAGAAAAAAACTTAATAACAGTCCCTTCTGGAGAGTCGGGGGGGGGGTAATTTTATTTTTTACTTCCTACCCTTCTGAACTGATTTAGGTTTTTAGCCACGGTAATAAGCACGTTATTACTTTCAGATGAACCGAACACCTAGCTAATAATAAAAGCTTACAGTAAACGGACCTCCACAACAACAGAAGTCCCGTTTATGGACCGATCCGTGGGAGTCCCCTGCGCCTGGCCCCGGGTTGCTCTGCAGCAGGGAAACTGAGGCTCCGAGGCGCACAGGCGTTAACCCGTTCGCTGCACACCCCCGTTTTCCTCCCTCATCTGGTACTTCCTCTGTCAAACGCGGTGACCCGGCCGCTTCCTGAACGTCTCCTCCCTTCCCAGGCTGCGCTGCAGGGTCCCCGGAGGGGCGCGGGGACAGGTCCGGCAGCCGCCGCCAGGGTCACAGCCGCGCCCGGGGCTGCACGCTCAACCCGGCTGCGCACAGACCACTTTCTCCGCTGTCACCCGGGGCGCCACCACCCCGCGTCCTCGCACACCTCCGGCCAGCCCTGCAGGGGCTGCGTTTGCAAATGGTCAGCTGGAAAGGACTCCGCGGGGCGGGGAGTCCCCCTCCCGGAGACGGGGCACCGTCTGCCCACCCCCGTCGTTCTCATCCCCCCTCCTAGTTCCTAGAAATATCTACGGGGCCACTTCCTTTCTGGTCTTGTTTATGTAAATCGAAGTCGCTTGTTTGCAGTCTCTGCTGAGTCTGGGTTGTTTGTTTTTAAATCTCTTTTACGACCCAGCAAAGTTCTCTCTTCCCCCTGTTGGTTGGTAACCTGCTTACCCTGCTCATTGCACGTCTTCCGGAAAAGTTAGGTTTGAAAGTCTGCAGCTTAAATATTTCTTCCAAATCTAAACTGTTCTCCACTAAAAATTATCCTTCAATAAAGCACTTTAAAAACAAGTCCGAACTGGCTAGCCAGCCAGTTGGCCTTAAGGGCGAAGTCAGTAAGTTTAACGAAAAGTTAACTCATCCGATGACTGCCAGGCAAGAGCTCTCGGGGCTTCACACACCATGTCCCTCCATCGTGCTCTTCCAATGTTCATCATGCAAAGGAGAAAGCACCATGAGGTTCATGTGTAAATTGGGGAGCTAACTTTCCCAGAATCTATCTCTCCCAAACCCTGCTGTCCCCCCCCCCACAAAAAAAAACCCCCAGCAAGAACAGAAAACAGCCATCACATCTTGCGGTTAACCCCAGCGTAGGCTCTCTGCTTACTGCACTGAGAAATGGTATCGGAAAATACAGGGAAAAGGTGCTTTTTTCCCTAAAAGTTTGGGGGCTAGCCTGGTATCAGTCACTGAAGCTACATTTTGCGGTATCGGTAAATTCTGAAAATTCCAGATCCTTGCTTCCTTTTTGTCAGAAAGCCATGTCAACAGTCCAGCCCTCTCCGTCAACCTTCTCAGTGTGGGCTGTAATGATGGAAGGTGTTGGTAGCCCTCAAAACCGAAGCTTCCTTATCTCTGCTGCCCCTGGAGAAAAAGTTCTCCCACAAAATTTTAATTACACTTAAGTTCCTGCCAATCAATTTGGAGACACCTACATGCGCATTCCCTAGAAAAAGTGCCAGACATCAGTTTTATGTGGCCACCATCAAAATGCATCAGACCACAAACGTGTGCATTTCTGGACATCCCAAGAAGCGTGCGTGGAGGAAGTTTCAGGCAGCCAATCGAAGAGTTCGGCTGCCTTCCACCTGTAGTCCTCAACGTCACACTAAGCACCACGACCAACACAGAGCAGGTAACACCCCCGACGCCCCACCCCCGGCACACACACACACAATTAATGGGGAGACATTTCAAATCCACCTCCTCAATTTCTGGCTTAAGATTACAACATCGCCTGAAACTCATTTTCCCAAAAACAACCAGAAAGCCCAGGGAAATGGAATTTTTATGGGCTCGCTCTGTGTTATTTTATGGGAAGACAAATGGCAGAAAACTTGGGAGTTTAGGTAAAAGCACCACTTCCTAGAATGTCATGGCTGGGATAACGCCTGTAACCAGAGGAGGGTACAACTGATGTGCACAGTGACCCTGAAGCCATCAGTCACTCACTCAGCACCTACGCTGAAAAGCACGGCGGGGATCGCGGGGCACGGCCTGCGCGGCCTTTGCAGCCGGCTGGAAAAGCGAACACTGCAAGAGTTCAAAAGAGGCGCAGGGCTGGCGGACGGGGGTCAGGGGAGCAAGGAGCGGTGATGTTCATGCCGTCTTTGCACGCTCCTCGGTTTTTTAAACCACACTTACGTGTATGCCTTTGAAGTTTAAGGATGCAGTAACGACAGAAATGGCGAGGAAAGTCCAGACAAGCCACGGGACGAACTGTGCTCTGGCCAGAAACTTGACGGGAAAGGTAGGGTGCCTGTGGGTCCCTCCCTCTGCCTTATGTCCCGGAATGTGCCACAAATCCTTCCTCGCCCGCTTCTCACCACTGTGGCAGGCTGCAAGACCGCTCACAGTGACTTTCCTCTGGTACGTAACTCTGACCTTCTGTGACCCCTTTGGTCGGCAGTGAAGACCAGGGACTCATTCTCAGGGCACCGTATTTAAATCATAAAACCCACAGACGATGAAAGACGAATTCTACTAACATGCGCACGTCAAATTATTTTAAGTTGGGACACAATAATATATGTACTTGTTTATTAATTCATTAAATGACAAGATGTAGCTGTGGGCCTACATCTTGGGTTCACTAATTTGGGTTTAGTGAAACGTGCAAGCCTGTCCAACCCGCAGCCCTCGGGCCGCATGCAGCCCAGGACGGCTTTGAATGCGGCCAAACACAAATTCATGAACTTTCTTAACACATTATGAAAATTATACACGAACCCTTTTTTAAAGCTCATCAGCTATCATTAGTGTCAGTGTATTTTGTGTGTGTCCCAAGACAATTCTTCTTCTTCCAATGTGGCCCAGGGAAACGAAAAGATCGGACACTGCTGGCTGTAACAATATCTGCAAGAGCTGTAATCTGCTATCAAAATGCCTGACTTCCATGACTGATAAATGCACGTCTGCTGGTTCTACTGCGACCTGCTGCCTAGATTCACATGGGAAAGAAATGCTCAATTTCAGTTAGAGTTTAGTGACAGTAAGTGTAATTTTTTTCCTATTCCAGTTCACGGATCCCAAGCATTCCACCCATGGGTCTCTTGCAAGTCCAAGGACTGGGTTCAGAATACCCAAACTAGGGTCAGGCCTCTCCAGCCAGGCTTTCCACATTGCCACCAAATCTAATGCTGTCACTCTGCTACTCAAAAGTCTTCCTTGGCTCCTTTACTACCCTGGTGAAATGCCAACTGCTGAAAGGTGGGCAAAGCCCTGGGTCCTCTGTTCTTTGCTCCCCAGCTCAGGCCCATCCCCCACCCGTGTTGGTTTCCTCTTTTGCATTTGAAGCTCCACCCAGGATGGTACAGCTTAGTTCTCTCAGCTCCATACTGTCCTCTCCCTTTGGAACTCCCTCATTCTCCCTGCAGGTTGGTCCAGCCGACTCCTCCTCCTTAAGTGCCTGGTCAAAAGCTGCCTCCACTCTGATGCCTTACCTGCCACCACCGTCATGTAGACTGGGGTTCTCACCTCTGCTGCTGCTTGTCCACACCTCATTACACCAATTAATTATCTTATTGTACAGTTCAGCGGGGTCCAACCTTTTACCTTCCCTGGGCCACGCTGGAAGAACTGCCCTGGGCCACACCTAAAATAATCTAACTAACTATAGCTGATGAGCTAAAAACAAAAATCTCATAATGTTTTAAGAAAGTTTACGAATTTGTGCTGGGCTGCATTCAAAGCCGTCCTGGGCTGCAGGTTGGACAAGCTTGGTATAGTTGATCCTTGAACTTGGGGGTTACAGGAGCTGACCCCCCCACCACACACACACACACACACACACACACACACAGTGGAAAATCCATAGATAACTTCTGATTCCCCCAAAATGTAATTATTAATAGCCTACTATTGACTGGAAGGCTTGCCGACCACATAAACAGTTGATTAATGCATATTTTATATGTTATATACCAGGGCTGTCCAGAAAGTATCCAGTCATGTAATATAAAAAATAGAGGCTTTTATGGCTAGATTTTTTTTTTCCCAGACAGCCTTCATATGTTATATACTGTACTCTTACAATAAAGTAGAGGAAATTTATTAAAACAATCATAACGAAAATATATTTACAGTATTTATTGGAAAAAATCCATGTGTAAGTGGACCTACGCGGTTCAAAACTGGGTTGTTCAATGGTCAACTGCACTCTAATTGCTGGCAGGTGTGTCCCCCACTACCCAGAATCTCCTTGAGGGCAGAGGCTGTGTTTTTTAACCGCCTCCAGGACTTTGCCTTATCCCTGGAACAAGTAGATGCTCAGTAAATATTCGTTGGATGACTGAGTGAACAAATGACTCACTAAAGAGGTAATATGAAGAGGGAGAAGTCAAAAGTAACACTCCAGGTTCTGATCTGCATTAACAGAGAAAACATGAAATGGAGAATGAAGGAAAATATTGGGTTCATAAAGTTGCGGATTAAGTATATTTTCCACAGTCTAAATTTTTCAAAGTTAACCCAGGAACACCGTGGAGGGTAACTGTCCATTAAAGGACTGCATTCGTTCTGATATTCCGATTATACGTAAATATGCGATAGAAAAAGCGCCCCCCACCCCCCGAAATAGGCTGCCCTCTAAAACAAGGCCTGCGAACCAGGTGTCTGGAATTTAGAATACAGTTTCCCTCAGAAGCCAACTGAAATTGGTGCTAAGGTGCCCAACGTATTGCACAAAAGTCCATTTGATTGGTGATGTGCCTGCATGAGTCCATGTTTCACTGAAAAATGATAGAAAATACTCTTCAGCGCGATTGCAGTGTAGCCAGTTAAGCCGCACGGCAAGCAGCAGACGTGACCGCGAACTGTACTGGTCTTCCCCATTGACGATGGAGGCCAAGCAGCTATACTTTTCGCAGGGCGAGAAGCCCAAGAGATGGGCGAGGATCCGCGGGAAGCTGCGGTTCTTTCAGATGCCGGGAGAAGTTTTTCGGTTCAGAGGCCATGGCCATGGCTCGTTCCCGTAAAATTTCACTTCAGGACTTATGACGCTTCCTGGTGGCTCACGAATGGCTCACGCGAAGGCAGGGGAGCGCCCGCTCTGCGGTACTGGAAGAGGTTTGGGTCGATAAGAGGAAGGGAGGAATGGAACTGAAGAGGCTCCGCGTGTCCCATGAGTCTAACCTCAGGTTTTATTAGCCAAACTGGGAAGAAAAACAAGGAAAGAAGCGGGGTACGGCATGGTGCACGCGGTGGTTACAACTGCTGCTCACCAGACACTGGCTCTTCTCCCACTCCAGGGTGGGAGCAGGCTGCACCGTGGGCTCCCTGTAGTTGGGTGGCACCACTTTACAGAGTTCTGGCCAATGAGCTGGGACTAGAAGGGACAGGACACTTAAATGCCAACAGAGATTCTGGTCTACCACTGCTCAGCATCCCACCAGCCACGTTCACTCGCGGAGGGGGCTGCTTGGCCCGCCTGGGTTTCGGAATAACTAAGAAAAGAGCCTCCTTGGGGGACATGTGACAGATACGTAGGGTCAGAGAAATCGTTGTTATTTTCAGATATAAACCTTTGTGGTTTTAAGCCACTGAGAATTTGGGGTTGTTGGTTTTATAGCGTAACTCAGCTTACTATGGCTGACACATGACCCATGGGATGTACCTCCAGAGAAGGGCAGGTGTGATTGGGAAGAGGCGCAGATCTTCAGAGGAGAGGGGAGGTAGAAATTCAGATGGAGGGGATCATTCCAAGCTGGATTTTCAGGGTTTGGAGAGATCTTGCACGACTTGCTGAATCAAATCCTAATAAGACCGTAACTACAAACTGGACAGACAGGGTCAGAACCCTCAGTATTAACTACATGTGACTAAAAGGTACGTGTCCAGTGTACGCCATTGAGGTACATGCTGGATGCAGACCTCTGAGCCTAAACGCCATGTGTAAGCTTATGGAGACAAAGGACAGAAGAGTGAATGCAAGCCTCTGTCTTGGGGTCAGGCTGGCCTGAGTTCAACTCCCAGCTCTGCCTCTGAAGTCACTAATCTCTCCAAAGTGCTGAGAAAAGCAGAACCTACATCAAAGGTTTGTTGGGAGCCCTAAATGAGGTCATATTTGTGAAGCATCAACTGCAAGGCCTGGCATTACTAAATATTCTAGCGTTTTCCAATCCCCCAGAAGCCTAATGGTTGGCTTGTGATACAGAATGACCACTGCCCTGCCATGCCTGGATCACCATGTCTCCCAGGGTGCACAGTGCAGGTGCAAACTGGATCTCTTGGGGGTTTTTGGTCACCACCAGGCTCCATGACAGTCCCTGTGCCTCTGCCCGAGGTCCACACGCACCCACCCTCCTAGGGTGCGCCCCAAGGTCAGAGGTGTGCCTCGCTTTAAAACAGATCTGGGCAAATATGCAAGATGGGCAGATTAAAGCAGGATCATTTATGCTCCAAGATGCTTTTCATTTTACCAAGGAATCCAAAAATTCCCTTTCCAGGTTTTTTGTTACCCCCTCCTCAGCCCTCCCCTCTCTTTCAGTGAATTGCTTGACAGACAAAAGTAAAAGTTAAGCCCAGTGGCATCCCTGTGCATTGAGGACCCATCAGGAATGAGAACAGTCTATATAAAGGGGAAAAAGTGACCAGCGACACCGTATCATTCACCACCGTTGTCTGGGATCACCTGTGCTACTGGCCAAGGGGCAGCGCAAAGGCAGCTGTCCGGCCCCTGATGATACCAGTTCATCCAAGGGTACGCTCGGAAGGGCGGACGGAAAGCAGATTGCCGTTTGCCCATCGGAACCAAAACCCAGGTCCGGGTTCTCTGCGTAGAGGGGTGGCGCTCAGAGACCCACAGCCAGACGAAAACGCAAAATTCTTTTGACCAGAATAAACATGGGGTCCACTGACTCCAGCTGTGACCAAGTCCTGCGTTCGGAGGAAGTTATTTGGTCAAAATAACTGAGAATGCATGAGGCGTAGAGGCGACATCTGTGGTACAGTTTGAGCGGACTCCCAGGCTGCACAGCAATGTGTCCCACGCCCGCCGCGGTGGGACAGAGCTGCTCTCACATCCGGGCACACGGGGCACCTCACTGGGGTGACCAAAAAGCAGAAGGGGCCCACTCCCCACTTTCACACACGGGGTAACTGAGGCCCAAGGTCAAACAAGCAGCGGTGGACCCCAAGGGCTCCACTTCCTAGTTCGAGGTTCTGCCCACTGGGTATCACCCGTCCTACTTTCCAGCAGTCAACCTCACCTTGCCTGCGTTGGAAGTCGGCCTTCAAGGGAAGCCCACTTTGGTGAGACCCAAAGCCCCAAGCCCCCCGCCCCCGCACACACTAGGCCTGCGGAGCCCAACCCCCCTACTGCCTGCGCATGCGTGAGCCTGCAGACCCCAACTCCCCCCACACGGCCCTGCGCACACGTGAACCTGCAGACAGACCCCAACTCCCCCCACACCGCCCTGCGCATGCGTGAGCCTGCAGACCCCAACTCCCCCCACAC